>OY979720.1:9789590-9909590 GCA_963855995.1 Muricea muricata | reverse complement strand
AATTCTAAACCTAACATCTCACCAACGCTAACCATGTAAATATATAACGTCTCAAGTGTCTCTAGAAGCAATAACAAACGCGATTTTCACCTGACGAGTGTGGCAAGCCTCGCTTGCCATACGAAACAATATTGTAGTGAATAAAATTTATGAAGTAATTCAAGTTTTTCTTCTTCTCTACACGCTCTACTACGGTATTGAGCACTCTATTTATATGATTCAAAACTGGATATTTGTATATATATATATATGTATGTATGTATGTATACAGGTAATTCAAAAAAGGTTGTCCCTTGAAAATACAAAATCTAAAGTCCAAAATACAAAGTCTAACATCAAAATACTTTGTGATAGGCTTCAAATGTAAACATATACTCTTAGAAATATTCCGCTTAACAGAAAATACCTCCTTGTATAGTGTATATCACGGACTGGAAGTTAAAAGTCGACTTATGCGTGTGATATGACATACTTTATATTTGTAATTTGTACTTTGTAATTTGAATTTTAGATTTCCGAAGGACAACCTTTTTTGAATTAGCTGTTTATGTATGTATATATATGTATGTACATATATATATATATATATATATATATATATATATATATATATATATATATATATATATATATATATATATATATATATATATATATATATATATATATATATATATATATATATATATATATATATATATATATATATATATATATATATATAATGTACATACATATATATATCAACGGAATAAAAACCATATGATCAGAGTGCTCAATACCGAAGTAGAGCGGAATAGTAATATAAAGACAAACTTGGTTTACTTCATATATTTAATCACTACAAATTTGTTTCGTATGGAAAGCCTGCCACACTCATCAGGTGATAGTCGCGTCTGATGGTAATGCCTAGGAAATTTGATACTATTTACATGCGGTTCTTGACGTCAATGGAAAGCTAAAATTACAAATCATTAAAATAGTTGCTGAGTAAATGTTTCCTTCTATGCCTACAAGATGATACAAGTTCATTTCTAGAGTTCAGGGAGCTTAGCTTTGGATGGCAAATGATTAAGTACTTTTCATGTAAACATAAATTACATTTCTTTGTATGACTGGAGTATCCTCTGCATTTCTTGATAATTTTCCATGACACAGCGAAGTCGATCTTAGAGTCCTTTAATTTCCAAATGTATTTACTTAGGGCAGTTCTGTTCTTATGTTTTGGATCTCGGAATGAATTTGTGTGGTTGTTGTACCTCGTTTTAAACGCGCCTTCGGTTATACCCACGTACGTCTGCTCTTCTTGGTTATCAATTCTTTTTACCGTTGCTTGATAAACAACTCCATTGGTTTGGCGTTTCCCAGGCAGTGGGCAGGTATCTTTGTTACGGCAGTTGCAGTTGTCCACGGTGGTTGTGTGGGGCTGGGTTTCGGTGAGCAGGCGCTTGTTGTGGGAAGATATAATGGTAGCGACGTTTGGCATGCAGCTGTAGCTGAGTTTCAGTGTGTTCCTGTTGCATATTTTCCGTAAGGGGTGACTAGGTGGGAAACATTTGTCAATGATCCTTATATATATATATATATATATATATATATATATATATATATATATATATATATATATATATATATATATATATATATATATATATATATATATATATATATATATATATATATATATATATATATATATATATATATATTTATCACATACTTTTGCCTTTATCCGGGCCATAACAAGGTGACATAAAAACGATATGTCCCGTGATATCGTTTTTTGTCCCGCGATATCGTTTTTTGTCCCGCTCAAAACAAAGATGGCGTCCGACTGAAGGATCGATGAGAGATAAGAATAAAAATATTAAATAATACAAGGAAAATAACACAAAGAAATTTGCAGCTATTAAAAGATAAGTTATTTTTGGTTGGTTTTTGTAATTTCTACCTGTTTAGGGTATTTTAAACAATCATTTTGAATTCATTTTGAAATGTACTCGAAGTGTAAATAATTTGAAAATATAATCTGGTTTTTGCTCTAGATTAAGGCACAAGTATGTGATAAATAGGTTATCATATTCGAGACTCGGTAATATCAGTTTTATCGCTCTCGTGACGATATCATATTTTGTCCCTCGTTCGCTGCGCTCACTCGTGACAAAATATGATATCGTCTCTCGAGCGATAAAACTGATATCACCTCGCCTCTCATATGATAACCTATACATATATATATATATATATATATATATATATATATATATATATATATATATATATATATATATATATATATATATATATATATATATATATATATATATATATATATATATATATATATATATATGTATATATATATAAACAATTAACAAATGGCCCACTATAATGACTTCTGGAATTTATGTGTTCACATCCCAAAAGGACAAAACATGAAAAGGGAAAGGGCACTGGAGGGGGACAAATTTGCTAATTGGGGGGGCAGTAAGAGGGCTGGGGGGGACATGTCCCACCCAGCCTATACTATTAAAAGAGGCCCTGACGCTATGGCATAAAAGTAGCCAATTAAAAGCACAAAGCATTATTAAAGAACAGGGGCCAGATGTGATAAGCAGTGACGCTTGCCTCACAGCTATGCTCAACGGTAGTATTGATTCGGTGTGCAAGACAGGGAAAGTAAGGGACTTCTCTTTCAATGTGTTCCTTTATTTTGGCTTGACAGCCCTTGAAAGCCGTACACCAGACATGGATGACGTATAATCGTAGGACCGACTGGAAGACAATATATATCTGCGCTACTTAACCTGTTTTCGTCCAGAGCAGCCAGGATTCCTGTAGCATGACCTTCCCCTGTCTTACCTTGAATTTGATACGGAATTTGATACTTTTGATTAGACTATTTGCTGCTAGCAAAATACGTTTTGTATCTTGGCTTGTGTAATTGTGTATGTACTATTCGTAAAGTCGATGGACTTTTTTCTTTTTCGACGCACAAAATGTTAACCTTTTCAGATTTTAGTCGGACCGACTTTCGTCTTTCCAGCCAGGATTCTGGACCGAATTTTTCGACATATTTCACAAAAGATGGGGGGTGTCACACCCCCCCCCCCCCTTCCTAATGTGCGCCCCTGCTTTTGAGTTTCGCGTGCGTTAAGTTTCTATTATGGACTGGAGAAAAAATGCTTTGATAATTTAAACAACGTTGCAAGGCTGTGGTAGCCAACATGGTCAGATAGTCAAAGCAATGATGCTGGAAGGCATCAATTGCTGGCCGCCAGTGGCAGGGTAAGCCTTTTTTATAGGCAACAAAAAAGGATTAGGTGATTTAAATCACGTTCGTGGCTTAGTCTTGTGGTCAAGGGCTCAAGGCCAAAGTTGCAACGTGGGGATCAATCCCGGCCCTAGCCGTGAGCTTTTTTGCCATTTCGTCGTGAATAAGAACTAATTATAGACTATAGAAAAAGCTCAGATGATATATAAAACTAAAACAGGTCAAAAGATTGTGGTAACAAACATAGTCAAGTGGCCATAAACCCTTCTTGGTATCGTCAGCGTTGAGATCTGATTACAGACTTGAAAAAACCGGTTAGGTAATTTAAACCACGTTAATTGCAAGGTTGTAGTGGTTATAGTTAACTTAGTCTTGTAGTCAAGGCAAAATATTGCAAGCCAGGGGTCATTCCTTGTCATGAACTCTTTTCGGTTTCGGTATGCTTGGGAATTTTAATAGACTTAACTCTAAACCTAGGAATTTGAGCAGCAGAATGCAGGAATTCGGCATTAGTGATGCGGAAGGTGCGGAAGAGAGATCACGAGAGGTGAGATTAAAATTTATCATTATTAAATGGGTATCAAATTCTCTGTTTAATTGCGTTTGCCGCGAAAGAAAAACGTTGAAAGCGCCCGAGTGAAATAGGCAAGAATTTCCACATTTTGTTATGCGATGAGTTAAACATGCGAAACTGTCCTGTTTGTGGTTTGGTGATGAGCACTTCAACGTAACAAAGTGTTTTTGTCATTTATGGTAAAGGTAAGTTGATGTTAAGTGTATATTAATTCATTCTAGTAGCAAGTTAGCAACTATATGGGATGAGAATTTTGCCACGGGACTGATGAAAGTACAGCTAAGATATGTTATCTTGTCTATACGTAAAAGAATGTCGGATTTGAAGGAACATTTACGACGCTTTTAATCGCGAGACAGTAAAACATTACAGGGCATTATTTAGAAAGCAAACATTATCTGCCAGACGGGAAGTGTCAGATGTAAACAGTTATTTTCATACCATAATGGTTGCTATTCATGTACAACTACGGTCTGCAGTTTAAAATTTTGGATGGGTTTTAGCTTAAGTAAAGCAAGTGCTATGAGATGAACTATGATGCACTTCTGCCTAGCTAATTGCAATCATATTGCCAGAGTAAGATTTTGCAAGCTTGCTTAAGGTTAATTACTGTACGTACCTAGTGCTGGCAATGAGCATTTGAAACTTAATTCATGGAATATTGGTTTCAAGATGATAAAATATCTGGTAGAAATGTTTTAGTATCTCATCTCAAGGAATTTTGATATTCACAGGGTTAGATAGTGTTACATGGTTTTGGATTGTCTTTTTGATGTGCCTCATCATTGGTAATAATGCATTGATGAAGGCTTGAATTTGCACAAATGATAGTAATTCTCAGTATTTAAGGCACTAATCTTTCAAAAGGATTCAAAGCTTTGCAACAATTGATTTATATGCATGTTTCTAAGAAATTGAACATAAAACTTGAGCACCTTCATTGTACATTTGCACATGTACAAGTTTTTGTTTGACCCACCTACAATTTAGCTGTAAATATACTGAGGAAAATTATACCTCTCCCAATTGACACATGTACTTTTCACATACTTCTATATGCAACTTGATGTGTTGTACAATTTTGGATTAATATTGCTCATGATGTTCAGACATTTTGCCAAATTGAACTCGCCCTGGTGGCTTGTCCAGTGGCTTGTCCAAATATCACTTGTTCCATTAATCCCAAATTGTCTTTGTCATCACATGGTTACCTTTATTAATTTGCGTGTGATCAAATATATCAAATTAAATAAAATTATGATTTCTGTAGGATGGCCGATAATATAAGTCTTAAAGTAGTTGGTCATGCGACAACAACTAATGATGAAACACCTTGTGATAACAATGATTATGAGACAATGACACCAACCACATCACCTGATGATGACATATATGAGCCAGTCAGTCCTAGAAAGACACCTGAACCAGCCGAAGATCCAGAAGGGTATTTGATACCTTACCCTGATAATGAGCATGAAGGTAAGTCCCCTAATAATAAATGACCGTCACAGGTGATATATATTGTTACGTTCGCGGGTGAGAATGAACAAAATGAGAATATAGAGTTGAGTTTTCATAAATTTTTAAGGATATATTTTATAAAATTACAAATCAAACTTGCATAGGTTAACATTATATTAGACTTTATCATTATTAGTATAACTTATCTGTCTTCATAATGGAATAATGTTCATGGCGATAATTAGCAAAAAGTTCATTTTCTTCAGCTGAAATTAGCATCGTCAGATAAACAACCATTCTTCTCTTCAGATCACATCTTACTCTGCTCTCTCATATCTCTTCACGTTCTTACGCCCTTCTCTTTTTTTTACTCTGTTGTGTAGAGCTATATTTATAGTACTACCGTAGGAAGAGTTAAGATATGACTCTGCATTTTGCAAAACCACGACAAACCCACACGTGTCCGTTGACATTGCTCTTGTGGTTTTGATAATTATTGTTATTGTTTATTGCTTACTCATGCATGTAAGCTTCCCATATGTAAATTGTGTAGATTAAAGCTGATTATATATTATAATAATGTTAAGATTTGTATAAAATACTAAATGTTATTACATGATAATTGGTATCATGTAACAATATAAACTTTTTATTATATAGTAAGTAAGATACTGTAAGATACTGAAAATATGCAGTGAGGTATTTTCTATATCTTCTTTAGTACAGATATCGATATGCGTTGTGCCTGCTTTGAACATCTACATCTCAAATTTAATTGTTTTTGCTACTTTCTAATGCATAGTATCATAAAAACCAACGAATCAACAGTTAATCTGTCACTGTGTAATATGCAATAAAATATTGAAGATTGCCAGTGCTCATAACTGGAGGGAATATTTAAAAATTTGGCACCAAAGAAGTTGCTGGACAGAGTGTCCGTCAGCTGAAAGTATTTATTTGAAGGCTTGAATTTTCACCTTTTTTCAAAGAAAAAACTGCATGTTCATATAAAAAAAAGCAAGTATTGCAAGAAAACACTAAAAACATGTATATATAGATATTTTTGAATTTGAAATACCTCAAAAATTAATATTACTGACTTGGGTCTTTTATAAATTGTTTATGGTAAAGACTATATGATAAACAGGACATTACACAGCAGATTAAAGAGATTTTACCAGTCGACGATAAAATTCATATCTTTGCATGGCGTGTCCGACTCTATTTTTGGGACAACTCGCCTTATTTAAGTGATCAAGCAAAATACGTATTTTCAATAAAAAAATAACAAAATTTTTGCTTTGTAATGTCAACATACATGTGGTGCTTTTAATCATAATTTAAAGTCCTGAAGTATGTGGATGGCTTATCAATGTTGGCCATCAACTAGAGGCTGTAAATTTTAAAAATCCCTCGCTTGGCAGCCACCATGGTAGCCTCGCAATTAATCTAATAATCTAAAGTGCCAGAGTCATCAGTTACCAGATCAGCATCATTTTTCACCGTCCTTACATCCACTTAATCTGAATACAATTAACTATTGCTGCAATCTCATACCCAGAGGCCGTGATCCTCTGATCATAGCATAATCCATTACTTTCTTTCACTTATATGGTCGTTGCATTTTGAGGTAACCAATCAGAATAAAGTTGAGATTATGTTAATTAGTTTGTTTACTTCCTGCGCATGGGCAGTAGTACCGGACCTCCAAGATTTCTTGAAAAACAATGGATTATGCCAGAGCCCTTCATTCCTCGACAAAGAGGATCTTGTATACCAAACTATTAATTGTTTGTATGTGTTCAAGACATTGTTAGTGTGTATTATGTATGTACACTTTTTAAAACCTAATGGAATTCCTTGCTTTTCTATACTATTTCATATTATCATTGTCTTCATACACATATGCATTCTTAATTCTGATTGGTTAATTTACCTGCAAGTAACTGCGCACAAATAGCACTCTGAGCATGCGCATTTGTTTAAAACATGACTGAGCTACAAGTAACAATCTGAGCATGCAAATTGCTTTCAAAAGTTGTAAACAATGGCTGCTCGCTTTGCTGAACATTCAAAAGGTTTGTGTGAAAGGCTTGTTACGTTGTTCCTAGTTATAAAAGTCATATAATAAACTATGTACGGTAAGAGAACAAAACAATGATTGAACTTGGTTCTCGCAAAATATCGTGATTTGTCGGTGGCTTCTCGCCATTAAAAAAAATTTCGCGCCACAAATCCCTTCAAAATAGTTTACTTTTAAGTTCAAGTTCAACCAGCATGTATTTTTAAAAAGTATTTGCCAGCCTGCAAAAGGTGTTGGAGGAATTTTTCGTTGCTTTTAATCATTTTAAATGCTAAAATTTCCCAAGTTCTTGCCAAAAAAACTCTTGCAGTTTTCGTGCCGATATCTTGTTTTTCTACTCACTCTATATAAATCACGCTACTTTTTATTGACAAAATTTTACAGATAAACCATAGTTTTTTTATGCATAGGCATAATTTTTTACTCAGTTCTATGCTTTGAATCATGGAGTGAAATGAAACTTATTATTTCATAATGCAGTAATTCATTTATATGCATTGTCCTTTCTAAGAATGCGATATGAGTTTGTTCGTATTATTTTGCATCCCAATTTCACAGAATCTGACAACAGATCCCCCACCCGCCATCATAAAGACTGTAATTCTCAAGCCATTTCTTCTCGACCAACTTCCACTTTTTCGCTTCACACAGTTCGTTTACTTTGCTAGCGTAACCATAGGACGATTCGTCCCACATGTTTTTGCGTATTGTGAAACAAACCAGACCCCCGGGCTTAACGGCGTGCACAAGATCGTTATACCCTTCACAGGTCGAGTGTGAAAGCGCAAAAATACCGACGCCAACCGCAGCGTCGTATTGTTTCGCACCCACGCCGAGGTCTTTGGACCCTGCAGACCCCACGAAGCCCTCGTGCAGCGAGCGGTACACGCCTTTTTCTTTGGCTAACTGCAACATCGCTGTGGCCATATCTACTCCATCAATGTTGTTGAAGCCACGTTTTTGTAGTTGCTCAGCAACCATTCCAGTCCCGCAGCCGAGGTCGAGAATTCGAGTATCTTTCGCAAAACCAAATTCATTCAGTTTATCGGCCAAGTGATCCGCTCCCAAAACTGGCACAATGTACAGATGATCATGGCGCATGTCCTAAATATACACATAAACATAAATAAAGAAGGCGAGATCAGAATTGTGTAACTATTTATTGATTGCATTGCAAAGATGGCTTAAAATCACAGTGTAACTTCTTTGCTACAATTTCTCTAGCTCTCTTTCGAGATATTCAATTTTATTCGATATGTAAATTACACAACTTATGACATCACCTTACATAATGAGTATCTTTGAGGTTGCTATTTTGTAGTATATGACAATAAGAAACAACTAAAACTGTGCTATACGAGTTTATATTATAACACGTGTTCATTCTGGATTCTCATTGGTCGCGAGCTGTGTGTTATTAAAGTACACACGCACGGATGACGTCAACTGATGGCGTGATCTAATTTAGCTAATTTGTTTCGTGGGTCTTCGCATGATTTTTGTCAACTTTATTATAATATAAAACTCGACTGCGTCTCGTGCGTACTTTTTTGTTCGTCACACGCCATGACGTCATCTGTGATCTATTACAGTACAGACGCACGCAAAATGAAATGTATTTGTTAAGTAAACTATGATTCATCGCTTGGTGTCTGCACTTTTGTGCGGAATATATCGATGTCATTGATCACGTTGTAAGTAACTGATGATTGTTGAAAAGTTACTTATAGCAAAGTGATGTCGTACGTTTTTTAATGTGCATTTGGAATCAGAAGTTGAATATCTTGAGAAGGAAAAGAGTTGAAGAATTTCTACCAAGAAAGTTACACTGTGATTTTAAGCGATCTTTGTAATGCAGTGAGTAAATAGTTGGACAAAATTTCGTTTCATAGGCACTTTAATATAATAAGCATCGGCACATTGGCATAAGAGCTTTTTTCCACTTCTCGCACATGAAATCGGCCAGCTCGAAAATGCAATTAACTAGTGACGTGGCGGTAATGTTGGTGAAATGCTTAATGCGATATGATATGCTTAATGCGAGATTATATGCTTAATGAGGCATGCATGGACACAAGCTTTACTTGCGTGGCGCTACTGTTCATTCCCTCCAATGTGGAGCAGAATACAAGTCTCTTAACACGGTGCTTAATAGTCAGGGGGGCAGATGGTCGAAAATATGTGTGCACACTTGGATTTTCGATTTCACACTTACAAGTTCTTTTAGGTGTCCCGTAATACAAATTCGAGTGTTGTTTCAGCAGATTTAAGCGTGGTTTTCTGTTAGACTTCAGCACGTCCAAAAAAGGTGCATTTTGTTTTCAATACGCATGAACACAAATATTCAAATATAATAGGAAGCAAATATTTTTGCTTTCGCACATGTAATCGCAGCTTTACTTCTCAGCACACTGCTTGTAATTTATATAGTTACTCTGACTCATGTAACCCGCACGAAACTGTTTAAACATTCGAAACTACACAGAAAAATTTGAAGCATACTAAGAAATATGTGCAATTATATAGCCTTTCTTTTACGGACTCAAAAGCAGCTGAGAGGCGTAAATATCCAGACGCATCATTGTTACACAGCCACGCCTGTTGACAGAACATGCCCATCACCCAGCCATTAATAACTGAACAGTTCCCCTTCCCCACTTCTGCTTCCGTGGTAATGTATAAAGAGGATTATCAATTAACTAAACAGTTAGTAATTCACCGACTGTGGATTGGGCACAATTGCAACCTCGTACCCATAACCTTCCGGGGCTTGGCGCGCGGGATGTGGATTGTGCCACAATCGCAACCTCGGTTTCTGGGCATTTGCCTTGCTAAGGATGTGAGACTTTGAGTAGCCTTGGGATCGACCGGTGCGTTCTTGGTTTTATATATTTGTTATTTTGCTATATTTTCCGTTGTCAAACAGTAATATTGAAGCCTAAATTGGTCTTATTGTTTTACAAACATGCCTATGCCACGATAAAGGGTTTGAGGTAAATGTTTCACGTCTTTGTTTTGAATGTTTTTCTTTGGTAGCTACGAAAATGGCGTCCCAAAAACTATCGTTGATTGAACTAAAACTTGGGATGCACTTTACTTTTAACTGTTTAGTTCTTGGGATATTTGCCAAACTTGACTAGGAATACTGAGATATTTTAAAAGTGCAGTTGTTTGAGAATTTGGTGGGGTCATGATTTGCAACTAGATCGTAACGCAGTCAGCATGCTGAGAACATTACACGAGCACGATGGAATTGTGAGTATTTCAATTGAGGCAAGAGTTCCTTTGGGTTTTGCTCATGAGTTATTAATGAGATTTTGGTCGCGACCACACTTTGAGGAGATTAGGTTACAATCAACTTTGATTAGTTTAATATTGCATAAGCGAAAACGATTGGGCATAGTACGAAACATGGGCTGGACCCTGGACTGGACCCAAAATTGAACCCAAAATTAAAGTCCAATTTTGGGTCCAGTCCACGGTCCAGTCCATGTTTTGTACTATGCCAAACGATTGTAACAGGTTTTTTATAATTATTTTGAGTTGCTTTGCATAAGCAGTTTAATTAAACACTCAATACTCTATAAATACAGTAAATGATCAAATTTCGCTCGTAGACCTCTCAATTAAATAGCACAGATTTCTTCAAGTGATGAAGCATGCATTCTTGAATAAAATAAAATTGATTTTAAAAAATCCGACCGCTTAAAATAAAGGTTAAAAATTCTCGTGTCGAACCAGTCTCGGCCGAAACAACATTGGATATTATTAACACACAAATGATCTCACGCGAGCAAGGCATGGTGTGCACAGATTCCATCCATTCCACACGGCTAGCAAATTTATGTAGCAAAAAGATTCTGTCGTGGCAAACTGAATTTTTTCTGATACGTTCCTCCCAGGGCGCTTATATAATATTATATAAGCGCCCTGGTTCCTCCTATAAATTCATTACAACGATGCGTACCAGCTAAAAATTTTTTTGCCTTTGTTACCTTAACATAGGCATAAACATACTCGTACAATCTAGCTGTCAAATAGCAGACAAAACATTTGTCGGTGTTGAATGTTTAACCGAAATTAAGACTACGTTCAATACGGGATTCGCAAGGTCACGACATCAAGTTTAGGCAACTTGCTGTCATATTTGCTCTTACCCCATTTCGTATGATTAGTTGTTATTAAATTTTGTAATATCGTAAATTGTAAAGCTACGCTCGTCTTGAAAGAATTCAATTTGATATCGTGACCATGCAAATCCGGTACCGTGTAAACGGGGTGTAAGACCCCGTTTACGTGCACTGTACAAATCCGGCATGGTCCTCAAATTGGATAGTTTGAAGCCGAGTGTAGCTTTTAAATTTATCATAATATTACAGGATTTAATGACAACTAATCATAGAAAAAGTGATAAGAGTAAATATGTCCGCGAACTGCCCGAATTCGATTTCGTGACCATGCGGATCCGTTACTGTATATAAAGGCATCTAAAGGCTGTTTTCCAGTTACGCGTTTTTCACACGTGCGTACACGCACGTAAAACTCTAAATCCATTTCAATATTACATTTGAAATGAACAATTGTTTACATAGAAAGAATTCAGCATTCCCTACGAGTTAGCATGTTCTAGTGATTCTATTTGTTAAACACAAACTACTTAGACGAGTTTAAACATTTACGTGCGTGTACGTACGTGTGAAAAACGGATAACTGGAAAGCAGCCTTAAGGCTCATAGATCAAGATTTGCCGAATTATATGTACAAGAACTGAAACAGGATTACCTTGTCGTAGTCTTTTCCCCAAGCAGAATATGCGTCTTTTATGATTCCAGATGTCGCGTCTGGTAATCTCATAAGATCATCAATATGTTTATGGTGATCAAAGTTTGCCATTCTGCACGAAATATGAGCAAGATCTTGACCTGCTCTGATCACGCTTTGAATATTTGTCACGAATCGGCCAACAAGCAAGCGGATGTAGCCAATTGTTTTGGTATACTGAAAAACCGGGACTCGGACCCAGCATCAGACACGGAACCGGACATGGGCTCAAACAATGTATCCACCATAAGCTTGACCAAAGTGACATGCACGACATTTTCTGGGGAAACTGACATTTTCTCGGGAAATGAAGGGGTGACTTTGTGTTTGCGCTGGATTTGCGTTTCGATATACTGAAACACACATGCGTTACAGGGTTTCCAGCCCCGTGTCAAGCAAAGTTTATGATCCTTACGAAATACCTGATCATGCGTGGCAGGCGTGGGGGTCACGAATTTCGCTCATGGGAGCACGAAATACTTCATGCTTGCGGAACTCATGACCCAAATCATATTTATGTAGCTGCTGCCGCCGTTATTATGTTGTAATTGCGTAAAGTTATAACTCAACAACACGACAGAAGCCCCAGAAACATTTGTTTTCAATATTTAAATGTTTATATTGAAATTTCCTGTCCGAGCACGTTTGCACGACACTCTATGGTGGGTACATTAAGAACCCCGTGCTCATCAGACAACGGTACCGGGACAGGCCGTTCAATTTACTGCTCTGATTGTACGCTGACCAGAAACTGTGTATAACGAAGTGCAGACACTTGAGTTATTTTATATGTGTGCAACAAAGAATTGATTGACTACATGAATAAGTAATGATACTTAGAAGTGGGATGCACCACCCTGAAATCACATAACCACGACATCGAGTTAGTTTGCGGTAATATTTACTAATGTTTACTTTGTGTATGGTTGGTTATTATTAAATTTTTATATTCTCGATAGTACATTTAAGAGCCGTACTGCTCTTGAAACTATTCAATTCGATATCGTGACCATAGCATACGGTACCACCTTGTAAACCGCATTTTATTCGCATCATACACGAATTTACTATTTTTCTCATCAAGTGCCCCTTTCAGAAGATTTTAGTTGATTAATTTTCTCCATTCTTGATCTTCACACAGAACAAAATAGACCTATGTGGAAATGCAGCGATCAACTCTTCAAACTATATACCTTTTATATAAGCCAGTTCAATAAATGTTGTCCTTCCATAAGCGTAAACTGTGAAATATGAGCAGGCCCGCCGAGAGTGGGGGGGGGAGCAATTTGCCCCGGGCCCCAACCAATGAGGCCCCCCAAAACGAAGAAGTGAAGCAGGTATATAAATTGTACAGGGAATGGTGCTTGAAAAACTTGATGCACTTTAAAGTCTGTGGTAAAATGACATGAACGTTTTACGTGGTGACGTCATAAGGCCCCACTCAAAATTTTTGCCCCGGGCCCCACGCATTGTCTCGGCGGCCCTGAATATGAACGTGCATGGGACGGTGGGAGATGGCGAGTTATTGGTTATTTTTACCTCTAAACCAGTCTCTAAACTCAGAATTATTCATTTGAAAAAGATCAAGGGCACATACAGTAGGAGTAAGTAAGTAAGTAAGAGTAAGAAAACTTTATTTAACCAATGTGGATTCATCAGGATTTACAAAAGAATAAGACAATATTTACAAATTACAATATACAAAACATATACCTGTTTTTCATGAGTACCGTGCAATTAATTAAAAAATGTATAAAATTATCGAAAGAGCTAGGTTGCTACAATCAGTCTTAAATTTTTGTTTGTAAACGACTACTGGAGATATTGAGTTGTTACGACGGCAAATTTACTTTCCATACAAAGCTAATTCCCTGCATATCAGGGCCCAAATAAACAATTATTGTCTATTAGATGGAGTAATGGACGCCTTACCATCATCCCTTGCGCGCTCGTAGTACACCGTCTACGCTTTTTAAAAAACAACTTTAATTGAAACAGCTGTATATTAAGTATCAATGTTCAAGTATGCTTGCTTCTTGATATTTTTAAATGATCAGGAAAATAAAGAATTGAGTTAGTTTACCTCAAGTGTACATGTCTCAATGAGCTGACGGACATCATGTGTACAAAATTCAAAAGCTTATTTTCTTGTGTCGGTTAAGCACGCCACCCTTCACCCTTAACCATTGTACAATAAAATGTACGCGAATTTTTTGTAGTCACACCAACTTCCGCCAGTGCGTCCATTAGAACAGGCATACCTTCTTTGTATGAAGATCTCTGGGCATACTCAAAACAAGTCAACAAACGCGGAAGCCAGAATGCCGACAATGATGAAAGTTCAGACCATAATAGTGACTCAATTTACGATGAGGTTGAATCAATGATACCATCTGGTTTGCCCGCGGGGGCGAAATTCATTCCTGTTGAAGAACCACCATCGGCATATGATGAAGTTATCATTAACGATGGTGAGTACGTAGTGTAGTGGGAGGCATTCGTACGTTGTGGCTGGATCGGTTGGAACCTCCGAGGAAGGCCTAGCAAACTTCACGGACTTGGTCTTATTTTTGTAACTAGATACGCGTCAAAGCGATCACATAAAGTAGTCCTTACCTGTGCATGCTAGTACATGTACATTAAAAGTTATGCAAAAACATCGATGTACATATGTAGAGTACAATGATACTGGAAGAGCAAAAACAGTGCCAAGAAGGGAAAATTTGTTAGCAAAATGTGCTGAAGGCCTTCTCGCTTACCGCAATGTGCATAAAATCTGTCAATCTTCAAACCTTGTCAAAATAACACCCTAAAATAGGAAACTAAAACTGTCCTAACTGCTAGTGTTTGCGGTAGCCAAGTTACACCATGTCGTTCCAAACATGTAAACAAGTTGTAACAAGTCTGTTCACAAGTCTGTTGAGGAGTCATTCACACTGCTTGCGCCAAGTTGGTGGAACAAGTTTGGAACACGCAGCTAATAATTTGGAACCAGCTTGTGGGATTATAGGACTGTAGCCAGGTTGGCTGTAAGAACATTGTTATATCAATGCTACAATAGGTTGCTAAGATAGCCAACCAAGTCTGACAATCCCCATGCATCAAGTTTGTTATGCAAGCAAAAAATGCAAGCTTCAAAAACTTGTTCCAAAGTTGTTGACAGACTTTTATTTAGTTTTTCAGGGCCACCACAACAGCGTGAGCCAATTACTGTGAGTCTGTATTACCTATTCCACCCTGTCAACATTCGACGTCATGGATCTTTTGGGTATCCAAGATGATGGATAACTAGCATCTTTGCCCTTTGATATTTTAGAAACTAACCATGTTCTCAAAAAATTAATAACGAATAATCATAGCATGTGCACCCAACTGTCCACATGGATAAGCATGATAACAGTGGGTTTAAATTTGATAATAGACTGTTGGTTTAAATGTCACTTGAACTTGCCAAGCTCGTTTGATGTACGATTCGTTTTTTCCAGGTCGATACATGATACCTTCAAGACAATGGGATAGTGATTCAGACGCGTTTGAGTCAGACTTTGATGACGATGTAGAAGCACCCAATTATTTTGGCGAGAACTTAGAGGGACTCTATGAAAACTTAGAGCATCGAAAATTAGCCTCACCATGCCCAAGAACAGTAAGTGACCACAATGTTTGAATGCGTTTCTCGTTATAATTATGTGCAGTCACTTTTACGTTTTCATACTTACCAATCTATCTCCTAAGCATTGTTGGGTTTTACTAAAAAGTAACACCTCACTATTTACTTGAGCAGAAGTCCAAGTACTGACAGAAAATGTTACTTAGGTAAACAGTAAAAGTTTGCCTGAAAATTTTGCTTTTGTAAAAGAAAAGTATTGGAGAAATACTTACGTCAAAGTACCGCCTACATAGAATTTAGTAAAACATTTGCTTGTGCGGAGGTAACAGCCCTCAGGCATAACTTGCTAGTCTGTTTTTGCTTCGAGCTTTCACGTCAAGCCAAACATATTGTCACTAGTAGACTTCGCTTTGAGAATTACTTTAAACTTTGTTACTTCGCCAGAAAGTAAGTATTTACATCAGTATACTTCATTTACGATAACTTCATTCTAGTCAAAATTCCCGTTCATTATTTGACATAATTCGATATGGCAGAAATAACCAGCTACATTTTTATCAATTTAAATAAAATAATTTTTGTCACATTTAGATATGTTATGATTAGATATGATAAATCGCGATCGTTCGAGTGTATTAAATGACTTCAAATACGATCCATTTTATACCCATCTTGTCAGTTTGTTTGCGAAAAAATTTTCAAAATAGATGTTGTATAAACCGAGAAAACTGAAGTAAACGTTTTGTGAAAATGTGCGTGTGTTTTATCACTTGGACTCCTTCACGCCTATGATTTTCTTTGTGTTTTTTTCACGACTTGTTAATTTTAATTATATTAATTTTTATTTTGTATTATTATTTGATATTTTTTAAACTATGATTTTTATGCAGTACAAGTGTTTGAGTTTTATACAGGCTAACAGGCCCAAAACATTTACTTGTTTTTTTTTGTCAGATGTCATTTAATATGGTACCGGAAAACGATGGATCAGTGAAGTCCCGAGGAGGAGTATTAGGCGCTTGTATGCCGTTTACGAAGAATTCAAAGACCTCGAAGGAGTCATTTGGTAACAGTCGTTTTTATATCGTATTAAGTAAGCTCATTATCATGAATAGAGATTGCTTCTTGGTTAGTGAGTGCGTACAATTTTTATTTACGATTTGTGAAGGATCGTTAGACGAACAAGTGAGTTTAACGATCCATCACAGCGAGTAAATAATGAACATCGCACAAACAAACCAGCCATGAAATAAATTGTTTATTATTTGAGTGTAAAGATGAGTAAAGAGATACCGAATGTTTGATACTGACCGACAAAAAAAAAATAAAAGGGAAATGTAAAAATAAAATTTCATTGCAACCATGGAAGGCATCCATGAGATTTATCTCACCAGACTACTGCATGTAATCTCTATACTCGTATATTAAAAGCATGTACAGTTAATTTTCTGCGACGTGTATTTTGGGGCTTAAGACGGGTATTCGAAGTGTGTGGTATGAACAAGTAAGTTATGCAGTAATTAATTTCTTTACCGTTTCTGTTTCTATCATTACGTCTGTAGAAGAAGAAGCTCCGCTGTACGTAGATCCGAACAGTTTGGGTGAAAAGGAACCTGTCATGCCGCCATTATCGCTAAACTTCTCAGCTGAAGAGGTGACGTAGACCATTACGTATCTAACAAAAGCTTTATGGGTCTAACAAAGGTCTTTAAACTGTGTTTCCAGACAAACATCAGACCAACTTCAAGTTATGAAAAATATCCGGGCTCCTGCACGTTGTTTAGGTTGCAAAAGCTTATACAGTATACAGGGTGTATAAAAAAAAGTAGACAATTTTGACACGGCTCTCAACCTCGCGAAATGGCTTGAAGTATGAAGTTTTTTATTAATATACATTGCTTTGGCACTTACGGCGTGGAATAAATGAAAATCTGAAATTTTAATGTTTTAAACCCAGGGGTGTGCGTATTTTGAAACACATTAAAAATGGCTTGCGCACGAAATTTAAAGGCTTAAAGGTAATTTTGAGTTGGTAGGTAGAAAATACGTTAGGTGTTTTGTTGCTGTTCAAAATTTCAAGAAATTTGATTGAGTTTAAGCCATTCAAAACGTCGTGAGAACGTATATTTTTTTCAATAAGAATCGTTTTTCTGAAGAAATGTTCCAGTTTTAATTAAATGTCCCTTGGGAGTTGTACGCAAATTAAGTAAATGCACAGATGAAACATGCAGAAAGCTAGTTTTGCTAAAAATATGGAAGTTCGCGCGACGTTTTGAACGGCTTAGACTCGAACAAATTTTCTGAAATTTTGTACAGCAATACAACACTCGACAAATTTTCCATCTATCAAGTCAAAATTACTTTTAAGCATTTATGTTTTGTGCGCAAGGCATATTTAAAGTGTCGTAAAAGACACAACCCCCCGGGTATTGAAGTTTTAAATTTATCATTTTTCCGATTTATTCTAGATAATAAGTACCAAAACAATCTATTTTAATGCAAAACATCGTACATTGAGGCGCTTCGCGAAACAGAGAGCGATTTCAGATTTGTCTACTTTTTTATACACCCTGTATATATATAGACTATCACGTTTTACCGCATTTTTAGCGACGGAAGCGGATATCTATATGTTTTGTGATCACACATTGACCCTATATGAAAAATTTCTCTGAATGCAAGCCGGCCTTACCAAAAAGTGATTGTACAAAAAAAAAACGCCCCTCGCTAAATTAAGAATTTACTTTTCGAAGTCAAAACACAGTTTATAAATTTTTATTATACAGGATATATTATATCATGATATTTCACATCTGTTTTCTTTTATAATTTTTAAAAATAATCTATCACATTAAATGTTCAAGAATTTGCATCATAAAATTGTTTGATTTAACACAATTACTTTGCCAACACGAATGCCCACCACAATCCCCACACTTTACGCCATGAAATATTTTTTGTTGGGATACATCAAAGGCGACGTTTACAAAGTACCGCCAGCTAACATTAGAGAGCTTAAGCTTCACATTCCCGGTCAACGGCAAACGGCAAGGCCGAAATTTCTTGACAGAATTTTCGTTTAATCTGTACGTTTTAGATTTTCTTTGTTAAGTCATAACTTCGGTCATACAATAAAGTTTTGAAACATCGATAATTACAATTACTCCTTGCCTCCTATTAACTTTCTTTCTTTGCCTGGCGTTTGCCGTTTCACGTTTAAACGCGAAGCTTAAGCTCTCTATTGACGAGCTACGAGAGCGAATCACGTGGGTATTTGCAGCTCCGAGAAGTCTGCTTGATTAGATCGCTACAAAAATACCACGTTTCAACATTTTGATTTTAAAATATGCATTAAAGAAAAAAGATATTGCCAATAGGTTTATCTGGCGTTCAATTGATGTTGTATTTTCGTAATTTTATTTAGGCAGCACGGTACAATATAGTGAAGAAGATTGTGGCAAATGAAGCTACGTACAAGAAGAATTTAAATCAACTTGTGCAGGTTGGTTGGTTTGTACTAATTTCCTTTATGTTGCCTGCACTTGAATACAGAAATTGCATTTACTCGGCCTGTGGAAGTGCTTCAGTGCAACTGAAACTATTTCTGTCGTTTATATTTGCTGTTAAAGCGTCATGACCAGCCACATAGCAATGCGTATATTTGTTACCTTTAACAATAGCTGCCACCATTTTTGAAGCCAATAAAATGGCTACCGCTCTCATTCAACGTGACCAAGCTTGGCGAATATCTGAATAAATAAGCCAAACCGTCTGTATAAAAAAAGTCGGTACAACAAAAACCATTGTTGAAAATTTTAAAACTTGTTCATGGATGCTTGTACTATTTCAAGCATGAACCAGTGTGAAAAAACATTTGTTATTAATTATTATCATCGTAGTATTTGAAAGAAAAGTATTTCAAAGAAAACACCATATGTCTCAAGCGCGTGGATAAGTCATACTCAAAAGATTAAAACATATCTTCAAAACTGCCATTTTGAATCTAGGTTTAAAAATCTCTAAATACTTGAAGTCGTCCATTCTTTAACCAACACTATTACACTGATGATTGTGACCAAACATAAGATGTCATATATGAGCCATGGATGTCACTTATTTATTTAGACATAACCGAACCCTGCCATTTGTTACAATTTTAATGTTTCGTCAAATTACTCTTCTGTTAATTTTTATGGCCCTATATACGAGTATTACAATATACATGTACATGTTTTAGATCGAGGAAGAATTGCGTGATCGCAAGCTGGCGGAAGAGGCAAGCCTTGACGTGATTTTCTGTTCGGTCCAAAGCATCTTGCAAAGTCATGAGATGTTCAGCATGGTTCTGGCGGCACGCATGAACGAGTGGACAGTCGAAGGGAAACTAGGAGATATCATCTGTGCCTTGGTATGTGGTTGGTAAATTGCCTTTGATTTACTGACTGGGTGCTTGTTCACTGTTAAAAGTAGTCACTATAGATGACTGGAAAAAAGACAATGGATAGAACAACCTTTTCAACACAACCTTGCCGCTTCAAGTCGTTTATATTTAGAAACAGAGTCAGTTTAGATTACGTTTAAATTACTTTTGCCATCAAGCAACTGAATCTCCAAAATGATTTAGGGTATTGCTTGGTAGAGTTTTTTCAATAAATTCAGACCGTTTTCAAGCTACGATGAGAGACTTGTCGTAAACTATAGGGTGGAATCTAAGGGAATGGGTCATGAATTTTTCAAGTTTCAAATAGGCATCATGAAAATGTTAAGGATATGTTGGGGGTTGGGGCGAGGGGGTTGAATGCCCAGACCAGCAATATGGTCTCCATTATTAGCTTCTTAAAGCATATAGCATATGCTTTATCCGGTTATTTTTAGTAACTATGTGGTAGTAATAAGATGTGTAATCAATTGATCGTCCATCGCTTTTTGTTCGATGGATTTTCTTGTGAGTGCATGGCGAGAAGTACAGATGCAGGGTACATACGTGGTGTATATGTACGTTTCTAACCTGCCAGCCGTGGTGAAAGGTGTTTACATAGGTTAAAATGTAGTCTAACGTTCCTACCCGCACCGTCATAGTTTACCCGAACACTTTTCTCTCTTGTTAAATGATCGTTGATGTCCGTCCCGCCCCCCCCCCTGCCAACTGGATCAAGCTCAGTGTACACGCTCAGTCTCGTTCATTTTTGTGTAATCTCTTCAGTTTTCAAAGGCGACCACCACTATGGCGTACATAGACTTTGTGAGCAACTTTCTTGATGCGATTGATACCTTCAGAGCTGTGTGTAAAAACAGCGCCGTGTTTTCTCAATTTGTGCAGGTCAGTATCGCACATGGTACTGTATGTTGTTAATAAATGCTGAAAACGATGGTTGGATCTCTTACTTTATCCTGTGATCTAAAATCTTAATGTTGTTTATTGTATCTCGAAAAAAACATGTGACAATATGAAGCACCGTAGTTTCTGGAGCTACTGTAACTCAAGGTCACTATTATATATGAATAACCCAACATTTGATGTCGAAAAAGTTATTTTACAAATCGTGCACGATCATAATAAATTGCATGTGTCACAATTTCCATGAAACTAGATATTTTGCTTCAATTTTGTAGATAAAAATAGGTGCAATAACACCAGAAACAACTTTTCATGATCTAATGCTCAAGCCATTCGAACGATTCCCGGTGTTCATCCTATTGATTCAGGTAACCGTTTGAGTAGTTGCGCATGACGTCATTTCTCAGCAAGACAGGTGCTCTTGTCGTGAATAACTGCCACTATCTCGGTTCAAAGCGTGCTGACTCATATTACTATGCTATGCTTCCAGATAGCGCCTTCAGCAATTATCAATTATTGGACAAGGTCGAGCGAAATATCGTGATCAGTGTCGGTGGCGAGAAGATCAAGGCAGATCGGGGCAAATGATTGATCTGTGAGCCAACCACAAATCACGATATTTTGCGAGAGCCTAGTTCAACAACTGTTTTGTCATTCTTTTACAAAGTTTCTTATAAGACTTTATAACTAAAAACAACAAGCTTTTCACACAAACCTTTTGAATATTCAGCAAAGCGAGCAGCAACTTGTTGTTGGCCTCACCAACTAAGCTCGTCAGAATGAAAAGCGTTTACCTAAGAGCTAAGGCGTAATTGAAGCTGAGAAACGTTTGGTACACATAATATACTGTTGAACAAACATATTTAAATATTTTGAAAGGTAAAAATTCTTAGAACCATGATAAAATATATCGACTTCTTGTGAATCCGACAAGAGATACCAGTTATAGCCACTTGTACATCACCCGCAAATAAGCCTTTTTTAAAAGCAGCGCAATGTTTAATCATTCCTTTCAGAGCTGCACGAAGTCTATATCAGTAATGCTACTCTTATTTTAAATCGTCTTACGTTCTTTAGGATCTTTTAGAAGTGACACCCGTCAGTCACGTGGATCGAGTACCGTTGCAACTCGCGTTGACGCAGTTGGAATGTCTGGCAGAATTGGTGAACTTGCGTCGTAAGGACAGTGAAATGAAAACACAACTGAAATACTTGGATACACAAATCAGTCAGTTGAACAAGGTTTGTCTTTGTCTTGTAAAACTTATCATGTCTTACGATGTCGCGGCTGTAAGACAGTGTTCCATTTCTATTTCGGAGGGTACTGAAATGTTGGCTTCTATTGCGGACACCATCCATGGCCACACTAAGGAGTCTAGAGAAATTCGGAATTTCTTTGTTAACCCATAAAAGAACGTTTGAAATGCAGTGTCGAGGACTTTCCTGTATAACTGCAACTACCAAGCCAGGATTCAAAGCCGAAAATAGAAAGTAAACATTTCAATGCATGTTGGTTGGAAATGTATTTTGTCCTATTAGCATTTTTATTAATACTTGTATCAAAGTAGGTTGATGCTTGCAGCAATGTTAGCGTTAGTACATAATACCACCTCCAAAAACACACCCAATGTTTTACGTTTTGTTGAAATTAACAGCTCTGTACTTTTAATCTTAGCCATTGTCATCGTCAGGAAGAGCCTTTATTCGCCAGGATGACATGATTCATTGCGTGAGTTTAATCAACGTGCTATTATATCATTTAGTACAATACTAACTTTCTTCTACCACCGAGGAGTTTCGGTATATTTGGTATTTTATTCAGTATCTTTACGAGAAAAGCTCTGACCGTATATCGGTTGTTTGTGAAGTTCACCAGAAGTGACTTGTAGAATCAAATCAAATCGGGTTACACAACCTGTTGTTTTTTTTTTCAGTTAATAGATGGCGTTTCTGTTGTTGGAACAAAGAAGCTCAGATTGGTGTTGCTGTCTGACATGCTGTTGTGTTTATCACCAGTGGGCAAGTAAGGAAACTAACCAATGTATGGTATAGAAAATATACTTTACTACACTGGATGTGTCGGATATTAGTTCATAACAAGCGACAAAGTGCACAAATTGGTTATCATTGCACCTTAAAGTTGTTGCTTGTTGTTATCTTCCCAGTATTTTACGTAGAGCTCTACTCACTGTAACTAAGGAGGAAATTGCGTTATTTAGGCAGCTGACCATAGTCTAGGAGCGGCGGTTCCGCGGTTGTACGAAAAGTGGATAACGCTATCCACCGGATAGTGATTTTTCAAATCTCGCAGAAAGCAAGGACACCAAAGCAATGACAGCAGGGATAATGACCCCGACAATGTGGATTTTGCTAGTAACTGAACATGTGTAGAAAGGTTAAAAGAATCACTATGTACTGGATAGTGCTATTCACCTTTCGTTCAGACTTTCTTCAGAACTACGCTTCAGCCATATCAAAGAGTAGAGACTACAAAGAGGGACCACTTCATTCAAAAAAGCGTAAGGTGCTGTCGTGATGATTCGTCATGGGCGCCATGTTCCTAGCCAGTGCCCTAAACAGAAGCATTTCCCCCCGGTATTAGTAGCCATTCTTAATATTTCAGGGGGAGGCAAGCATTCAATATTCGTCATGGGCGCCATGTTCCCAGCCAGTGCCCTAAACAGAAGCATTTCCCCCCTGAAATATTAAGAATGGCTACTAATACCGGGGGGAAATGCTTCTGTTTAGGGCACTGGCTAGGAACATGGCGCCCATGACGAACCATCACGACAGCACCTTACGCTTTTTTGAATGAAGTGGTCCCTCTTTGTAGTCTCTACTCTTTGGCCATATCATTTATCTATTTTTAGGAAAAAGAGGATTATGACCGGTCTTCTAAACACTCCTAAGTACAAGTTTAAGTTAAAGTGGAGTGTTCCGCTTTCAGACGTGGAATTTGTAGAGTACGGAGCTGGCGTCAGTGTGGCTGCTGGGAAATATGGAACTATAACAACGTATTCTGATCAAGGTAGTCCATTTTGTTGGCGAAGGTGTTTATTTTCATAAACCTTTTACTAGTTGTGTGCCATGAATGTTCTGCATTAGGTAAAATCATGATCAAGATTTTGTGCAGATAGTAAAATTTTCCAATTAATTTACACTCATATCTGAGTCAGTCTCTACTTTAGTACAAATTTTGATTAATACTGCAATATGCATCATTATGTTGTTACACATGTAAATGCAGATTAATTCTTGCAGGATTACCAATGTTAATGACTTTGTACAGACTTCAAACTTTTATTTAGTTTTTCAACTTTAAGGTTGCAGACTTTATATATCAGACTTAATCTGAGATGCTCTCTTTTCAGCATGTGTCTTGCATGGACTGTTCATTGTAAATTCGTATTCTGTTACATCTTGTTAGATCATATGATGATCTTTTATTGAATTTAATTGTGTATTCTTCACAAATTTTTTGAATGTTGAATAGAATATATTATTAACATGTTAATGGTTCTGCTTTTTTGGGACGCACTGTATATTCAAAACACAACAGATACGCGACAAAATCACTGTCGCTGCAACGGTTATAACTCGTCTGGATCTTAACGAATATATTGTTTGCCAAGTAAATACTTTTGCGCTAATTGCCTCACGATTTTCTTCGAATCTTATCGGCTCGTTCTTTTTCGTCTGGAATTATCGCGCCTTCCATCATGCTAGGACTTCTGTGAGGATGCTATCTTGGATTCTAAACTGTTTTCAAGTTTGTTATCGTGAAATATGACAGTGCTCCTTTAACTGCCATAGACTAACGTCATTATAAACTACTAAATGCATTAGAAATGCGTTAACACATAGATCAGTTTTATTGAGTACAGCCTAAGGCTTACCCGAGATAGAATGGAGCTACAGCAGCACCTCGCCTATCGATATCATGAAAAGCTTGCCTTGCAATTGTACCAAACGAACGATATCCTTCAGGCAGGCTCAGGGGCTGATTATATGGCCCCGCTTACCCGGGATTAAGTGAAGCGTAAAATGATCTTGAGGTATTGAAAAATGTCATTTTATGAAACGAAACGACCAAAGTTCGAATGCTTTCAGCATTGATCAATACAAACATAGATTTAACAAAAACTAATGCGATATACACCATTTTGTTTACTTCATATTTCGGCAAAACGAAAATCTCAAGCAATCAAGGATTAAGCATTTTTTACAACGTAAACTATGACTTATTTCAGTACCTCAAAATCATGTTACGCTTCACGTAATCCCGGGTAAGCGGGATCATATTATTAGACAACTTCTTACACGGAGTTTAAAAAATGTCTTTCGCTATTGTTTAGGCAAATATCGACAGGCCACGATGGAAATTCAAAAGCATATTGAGGATCTCCAGCACGACCTTGCTGTGATTGGCCAGATTGCTGGACTTGCTTCGTCGCTGAGAGGACAGCATCAGGTTAACAGGCTATGCATTTGCTCTTCCATACCGTGCTTAAATCATTTTAAATAGCAATAATACACTTAGCGCAAATACGTCTACGCTATTGCATGTTTATAGATCTCTCGTCCGGGTCTACAGAATTTTAAGACATGTTTTTATGTATGACATTAATCCAAGTTTACAAATGTAAAATGATTATTGGCGTAAATTGTAAACCGGGCTTACTGCTCTTGTTAAATTTGTACATTCAGCATTTACGAATTCACCCAAGCGTTATATCATAAGTCATGATACTGGTTGCATTCTTAAATATTTTATCTTGTGTTTTAGCTTTTAGACCAGCAAAAGGTCGAGCGATGGTACAAATCTGTTCAAACTACCATAACTGAAGAATTAAAGACAGTAAATATGTTTTGGCTTGAATTATCGCTGCCTACGAAGTAAGTTCACAAGTTATTTTTTCCCCTAAGTTGTTGGATGATCTTAGCGAAAGGATGTATTTAGATTTCACCAGTTTCGCGATTCGTGTATGATAATAGCAGCACTGACAACTATCATCTTAACGAAACTTAACAAAAGTTGCATAATATATAGTTTTTACCCGCTCTGGTATGTACCCAAGGGCGCATTGAAAGTCGCAGCCAGGCCCTGTTGTGCATTTGTGTAACAATTTTAAGACATGGTCATCCTCCAGGGTTACTGCTAAAACGAAATTACATATTCAAATTCTCTTTAGGTCTGGTCATCATAATTATGTGTTCAATCTTTCCTCTCCTACCGTTAAGGAAGAATGGAAAGCTGATGCTATGAATGCCAAACTGGCTTTAGGTAAGCCTAATGGGCTGATTGGTCAGTAACAAACTCAAAGAGTAGCCGTGCATCGTTACATTGATTTTTTGTACTATTTTCATTTTGCTTGACAAAAACATGTTGTTTCTTCTTTCAACAAAGACAAAAATTGGTTCGTTGCTCTTACAATATCTTACTTAGTATCTTGCTGTCTACTATATAATAATTATGGATGTAAGGAACTTATTTTTTATGAACAACTTGTTTGGTTATTATTGTATTGGATGTTACACATCTTCTTCATGTTTTTCTCGGTAGAATCTCGTAACAACCCAGGCTGGTACCTGCCCGAAGAAGATCTAGTTGGCGGACTTTCTATATTGAGACGCAACATGCCGCTACTGGCTGAATTTTTTGATTTGTTTATATTCAATGCCAAATCCAGAGTAAGTATTATAGTGTCACTAGTTCGACGTAAAATGTTCATGTTGCTGGTGAAATGGGTATCATTTCTATTGCGACCTTGGCGTCGCAATGCTCATTGCTCAGACGCAATGCTTGGTATAAAGTTGACACTGTTTCTTCAGCGTCCCATCATCGTATTTCGTCTGGACGATGTCTGACGCAGCCATCAATATTAAGCTCTAGGGTGGGGGCATACCCAGGCAGATTTTACATTTTACTTTTACATCTCATGTCAATTTCCCAGCCAAGTGAACAAAAGTTGATGTTTTATTACGCGAAACATGAAGCATTCAACGTGTCTGTCTACTGTAGTGCGTTTTTAAGCAAATTTTAGTAAACAGCTATTCATATCAAATCCTCCCCAGGTATGCCGCCCTCCCCTCCCCCCCCGGGGGGGTTAGCTTTACCAGGTGCATAAGCACGCGAAAACGTGTTGGATAAGATTATTATATAGAGCAGCATTGGAAAAAATATTTGTGAATACTTTTAAGACCTTAAGAAACAGTGTCAACTTTAAGTCAAGATTTTTCGACATTTCTGCACAAGTTGAGCTTAGTTTTACAACTCTTGGGTGAGCGGGTTTGCCCAAAAATTGAGTTTTTCAGTGACGCCATCTTGAATTTTGATCATACCGCAATACATGCTTTATCCAGGGTAATTCGAATTTTTGCAACTGTCATACCCAATACCCAATGCTGGTATAGCCCCTGGCCGGATTTCACCTAAACCCTAACCTCTCAGCGTGTAAGGCATGAGTGTTCACGACATAGTTAATCTAAGTATTTGTTCGAGGTCTACCATGAACGAATTATCAGACGAACTATCTTTTCTTTGCCCAAGTTTGTCCAGGCGTATCATTCGTCGCTGGTATAAATCGGGCCATTATTTCAAATTTATGGGAAAGTTGTTTGCTCTCTCTAGGTTGAGCATACGATCACCTATCCAGTAGAGACCGCGACTATATCAACGACGAGGGCGGCACGTGGTCTGGGCTACTACGTGTGGATCAGCGCGCGCGGGGAGATGCAGGGTTATGTGTCTGTCGTGCGTTTTGACAGAGACACATACGTGCCGCGTTTCGTGGAGTCGTTCAACGTGTGTCCAGGGACAGTGTACTCTATGGCGCATATACCCTCTATGAATTCCCGGTCTGATCAATCTGCCGATAAATATCATACCAAGTATGGATTTCCGTTTCCCACGGTTTGGCTTGGCAGCCATTCCAGCAAGTACGTACGACATTTATGTAGTTCGTGCACGTGAATTTCTTTGCGATGCGACCGATTACAATACTGCAAATGGTGTCACTTAGAGAACATTCACATGTATAGTCAGCCACTATGCTGATATTGTGGCGTAGGTATAAAAGTTTGCTGTGCAAAGGCGTCGAGTGCAGGATTGAGATCAATGTATAACTATGACAGTTTACGATAATAGTGGATTCGCCGACTTTTTCAAATTTTACTCCTGTTGCTAGTATTTTTATTCTGAAATTGACAATGTTTTTGCACTACGTTAATTGGTTAACGTGCCATTTTGAGCGATTTTCTATTTTCGTTCTTTAAAATTGTGATTGATTAGTGTTGTCTAGGCGGCCCCACCCCTAGTTGTCGCACTGCAATGCCCTTTCTAAAAACATGCAGCAACCTATAAGTTGAAAGAAATCGACGCGTTGTCTTGTAATATATAGCTAATTCAAAAAAGGTTGTCCTTTCAAACCTTAAACTCTAAGCACGCAAAGCATGATGGGAGCACAATTTAAGTAGCTTAGAACGCATATATGGAGCCATATTTTTAGAGACATGGTAACTACTCCCCCAAGAGGACAGTCCACTCACAAATAGCTCCAATATTCAACTATAAAGCCTAAAATTGTCCTCCCATTATCCTTTGCGCGCGTAGAGTTTAAGGTTTGCAAAGGACAACCTTTTTTGAATTAGCTGTATATGGCCAAGGGTTAGCGCCAAACTAAGATTAAGTTGAGAAACATTTTGTTAATTGGGAGTGAAAGAGGGGCGAAACGGCGGGAAATATTCATACACGTCACAATTCTTTTTCGTTTTTATCATTGCAATTTTTCTATAATTTTTTACAGAATATACATTTATAACGCGGAATCTGAAGACAGATCTCGACCGCTTATGGAGCTCAAACTCAGAGATGCGCCACTTGCCATGAGGTACGTCGTTCTTTATGAATGATGCTAGTTTCTTTACTCAGAATGGTCATGATGCAAGTTTATTAGCAAAACTGACATACTTTTGTTTCTAACACAGCTCTTTCCGCAGGCGTTGCAACCCTATTCTAGCTGGAATTTCCAGAATTTTTCTAAACTTTTATTGTAGTTACTTTTCGCGTATTTGGCATTGAAAATGAGTATGCTTGCTGATTACTTCTAATTTTGTTAGCATTTTCGTGGCTTTCTAAAAATTGGTCTTTATTTAACAATTCGCCAAAGGCGAAGTGATTATTGGTGAATATTCACCGAGACGAAGTCTGGGCTCACCTCTATGTGGAGTCGAGGTTCACCTGTATGAGCACTCCTTTATATTTCGCAGACCAAAACTAGCATTTTCTAGCATTTTGTACGCGAAAAATACATATTTTATGATATATGTCAGCATAATAGTTATTTTAATACATACTCTACCTACACCTCGGAGTATTCGAGTATTAAATACCCTTCCGGATGAAATATCCGTTGGGCTATGCCTCTGATTTATCATTTTTATTGTGGACACAACTGGTAAGCAAGCAACATTGCCTAGTCAAGTCCCGGGAGATTGCAAGTCAAGAATGTAACTGAACAGATATGAGTTTATTGCTATAATTTTTCTTGTCCATTTACAATACAAGCATTTCACACTGCCATTAATGGATTTTTATAAAGGTATGCATCCAGGAAGGTCTATGTCGGTTTGGCAAACGGAACATTGGCCATATTTCGATCCAACACAAGTACGTTGAACGTTTTCGAAAACATTTAATGTTTTTTTACATTTTGAAAAAAGCTGTTTTCTTACTGTTGCTTTTTATCTCGGTCACAAATGGTAAATGTATGTTGTTCCCTTACAGGTGATCACTGGAACCTAGTACAGCCGGCTATTCTCCCTCTTGGCCGATTTCCGGTGGCGGTGATCGCTGATGTAAAAGACAAGTTGTGGTGCAGTAGTGGGAGTCAGATTTATGTTGTAAGCAAGAAAGGTGATAGAATTCAGGTATCCGCAGATATGATATTTGATAGTAGAAATACGTCAGGGTAATGAGAAAAAATATTTTTCATGCATACACAATAAGTCAGGGCGCAGGGCGCATTTTGCTCTTAAATTGTCCAATACAACAAATCTGAATGTTGGTCGGCTCAGTTTTTCCTGCGCGTTTCGCTTAACACGTTTTTCTTCAGTTTTGCCTAACAAGCATTATATTGTCAAAAAATAGCCAGCTTTTAAGTTCGTTTATTTAAAAAATAACTTTCATTATCAGAAAGTTCATAAAAAACGTATGAGATATTGCCATGGTTACCCTGTTTTTTCAAGCTGTTTTGAGCTATCGCTCCTTCGAAATAGAAAAAATCCTGAAATGGCGAAAATTTCCTGGGCACTAGTCTGAAAATACGTTTTCAAACGCTCACAACTCAACAAATACTTTAAAACTCAAAGTAACCATTATAATGTGTTATTTGTAGTTTTTCTTGCTTTTCCGTTGACATATATGTGGTTTCTCACCTGAGTGCATAACACCAAGACACATAAAATCAAAATTGCAGCAATTGACCATTTCGAAAGAGATGGTAGCTTGTACATCAGAATGCATTGCGGAAGTCGAGCAAAACCGACTGAAAAAAAGATGCCAAAAAAAACACTTAAGGACAAAAAAGTTTTACAAAAAAAGATAATAACCTTCTTCCCTCTTATGGTTGCTCTTCAACGGACGTCAATTTGCTTTTGAAACGGTTTCTGGCCGCAGAGCATTCTTGTAAAATGTACATCCGCCATCTTTTTTTTGCTATGGTCAATTTTGGTGCGTGAGGTCAGTGATATAGAGTATATAAACGCTATAATCATTGTCCATACATGTACAGCGTATCATTTCGGTGGATCCGAACATGAAAAGCTTGGTCAAGCATGTGGTTAGCTGTGGTGTTGGTGTTTGGGTGAGTGTTTGGAAGAAAGCAAAGATTAAACTGTACCATGCTGAAACCTGTGAAATGATACAGGAAGTCAATGTCGTCTCACCTGTGATGAAAATGAAAAATGGTAAGTGCATGTTTGCCGGATAGATAACTTAATGATTGGCATCTTGCTGTACCGAGTACAGGTGTATGCCACACAGGACCAAGAGAAACATTTTTAACCCAAAGTTGAGGTGGCTCCCCACAGTTGCAGGGCAGATCTATATAGATCAGTGTGGAGCTTCGCCGGCCGGCTAACGTTTTGAAATGAACGACGCATGGAAAGTTGTGTTTTGAGGTTTTTCTACGGCGAAATCACCAAGTGTTCTGTACATGATATTAAATTTGTGAAACCTAAGCAGTATGTATGTTTTCAACTGGTCTTTGCTGTTTTCCGACCGCGTTTTCGTAACCTTTTACGTTTAGCTCTTTCCGAAATTTTTTTCGTATGTCGAGTCGAAGTTTTATCACGTCAGCAATGATTTTATGGATTTTAGCCTTGATTATCTTCTGTTTCCTTCGGTGGATTTTTTAAAACTTCGCCCAGTTGTTATACCATATCTAAGGTAAGACATATTGAAATTTTTAAAAAAATCTACAAATGGGTTTCCGCAATCGAAATCCACGAATATCACAAAATCTAAATTGTAAACCTGCCTTCAAATTTTGATATCTTTATCCTTTTGTAGATCAATAAAGGTCTAAAACAATTTGAAATAGAACGATATAGTTACCATAGCCGCTCTTATTTTGTCTCTATTTATCTATATGTGCCCATCAAAGACCTTTATATCTTTCTTGAAAGCACTCGTGCTGTTCTGTTTCAAGTGTAGTCAGTCTTCGTTGCTTTATATTGATTGCAGTTTTGTTGTCTCAAGTTTTAAAAGAAAGGGATGCATTAACCCACAAAACACAGAGACTGAAACAGTGGGTAAAGTTTAAACTAGTTTTGATCAATTGGCTCTAGATCGCTGAGGAGCATGAAACCAGTCTAACTCAAAGTCAAATGATCGGTTTTCCTGTTTTTTATACGATTCCGTGCTGTGGTGGTTTCGCTGAAAACGCTTTTTTCTGATTTTTCTGTGACATTGTTTTTAGACGTGGACAGTCAAGTTCAATACCTACCTGTGGAAAAGATAAGTGTAACAGCATTACTTTTCATCCCCGGCTTTCTGTGGGTAGGAACAAGTGTTGGTCTGGTCTTACTCTATCCACTTCCTAAAATGCAAGGTGTCCCGCGTGTAATTGGCCGCGCGTGCGTCGCGTTTCACGCACACTGCGGTCCAGTTCGCAGCCTGCTTGCTGTACCACAAGGCGAGTTTGCCAAGGAAACCGTGAGTGATAATATGAGCTCGGAAGGTAAGTGCATGTATAGCAGACAGGTCATTATTTATAGAAGATAGAAGGGTCGGATTAACGAATTTTTTGGTAAAATATTGGCTAAATGAATAATAAAATAACGCAAGGGTTGGATAAGCAAAAATTTACAGTTATTTTGAAAGCATGACATCATTGGCCTGTTGCGAATTTAAGCAATGTCTACGAACAAGTTAAACAGAGACACATATGCTGTCTGATTCGTCATGTGCAGCTGCTCTCATTACATTTGTTTTTTTTCTTTGCAACTTTGCTTTTTACAGTTTGGTTCTAGAGGTTCTCAGACTATTGTTCAACTTAAAATAAAAAAAACCAACAACTTGAGTATGGTGAAGATTCGGTCCAATGCCAGGGTATAATAATCAAGTCGAGTCACTAAGGTGATTACTGTGTTATGAGAGTACCATAGTATACAGTTGACACTATAGGCAGTACAGCAGTGAACTTTCTTAATTAAATTTTTTTAGGGAAGGGGACTTGGATCCACAAATCGACATGACAATTTTCAACTTTTTTGTAGTATTTTAACTTCGCGAATAGGCGCTTGTGGGCATGCTCACTCAACTTTCTGTTCACCTCGTGTGTCTAGAGTAGTCTATCCCGCCCCTTTGGGACCGGAAGTAATTAGTATGCAGGATGGCGCCGGAAGTATGCTGACGTCACACATGCTGATGCAATAAAACACACAACATATATGTTTCTGAAAAGTGTATGTTATAAAGTTGTTTACAACAATAACGTTTTTAGTACGATAAACAAATGCTTGAGATAACTGATGAATAAAACTATAATGTTTCAATTTGAACTGTTCGAATGTGAACTGTTTGAATACCATAAATTGTCCTTTCGTGATGGTTTCCAAGCAAAAGTGGCTTTCTTCTTCTTGTTCGGCGGGAGGGCTTAATATGCCGAAAAGCGGTGCGATTGTAGGTGATAAGACATCTTTATGTTTCGACCAGAGTTACGATGTGCTCCATTTTTAGTGATTGAGTGTTGTTGTTGTAAAATCTCCCGTGAGATTTGACGTGATATCTCCCGTGAGATCTCACGTGAGATTTTTATCATTTATATACCCAGAGCGAGGGGGATTCGGGGAACTATTTCCTGAAGTGAGGATATTTCCCGAGGGCTTCAGCCGGAGGGAAATATCGTCACTGAAGGAAATAGTTCCCCGAATCATCCAAGCCGAGGGTCTATAAATGGTATATTATACCGAAAATCAAAAACCTCCGTAAGAATAAACTTTTAAGTTGTTCAAGTTGAACACACCTTCGTGAATATGATGCTCTAAAATACAAAATAGCCAGTTCTTTGTTTATTTTTATAAAGAGAAGTACAGAAAATTCCTTTTAATTTTTTAAATATTTGTGTTTTCAACGCCCTTGCCCTCCAAAATATTTTATAATTCCTCGTGAAGTTCATCAAACTTTTCGCACATTCCGCCATTTTTGTTTATGAAAAGTTGCCAATCTGTGCTTGCGTGTACAAGCGTTGCCATGACAGCGTGAGATATATAGCATATCTCAATTTAAAGGGAAATAGCAACAAAAAATTTCTCTTGTTTGAAGGAGACTCTAAAGCAATGTATAGAAGTCTGTTACAAAATTTTTATACCTGATTCACTTCGGGAGATATTGTCACCTAAATCAACGAACTGTCCGCCATCTTGGATTAATTTTTAACCTCATTAACAATGTTTTGGTGACGTCACAACAGGGATAAGCCATTTAAAGCTGCTCCTAAATACCTACCAACAATCAAATATTGTTTGAATCTTCTCAGTCCGTGCTGAAATCCGAAACACTTACCGTACGTGCGGTTATGGGAGCATATTAGTCATTGTGTCGTGAGAAAAAAATCGCGTGACCCCAGTTGTGACGTAGCGTGCATATCCACAAATATCCAAGATGGCGGACAACTAAATGAAAGATTTTTAAATGAAAATATTTTACGAAATAAGAAAGACATAAAAATTCTGTAATAGACTCCCATATATTGTTTTGGATTCTCTTTCAAATCCGTTTCTCTTTAAAAGACAGATATAGGCATATCTCACTTTTAAAGTGAGATACCTGGCGAAACCACCTTATCACGTTGTAGAAATACGATATTTTGATTGGACAATTTGAATTTAAGGTATAATATGACGTGATATCTCCCGTGAGATCTCACGTGAGATTTGACGTGATGTCTCCCGTGAGATCTTATCTCAGCGTGGGATTTTATCTTAAACGAAATTAAGACTGTAAGATAAAAAAATACCCAAGTGTTGATCAAAAATGTTATTTAAAACATTCAAGATATAAACATATATACAATCAAAAGGGTGAAAAAAGGGGTATGACGAATACGAAATCGTACTGATTTTGGAGCAAAATATTAGAGTGTTTCTTGGTTTGCATAAATTAACACAAGGATTAACGTTTGGAATAATTTATTTTTGTAAGTATTACGGACAGTAGAGCTATAAGTTGTTAGTCTCGTACAAGGTTATGCGGTGAGCAGATAAGCACCTGCTCGTAACTGCTCATGCATGAGCACATGCTCTTACGCTCATAGGTCCCGATCTGGCCCGCTAGGTTAGTATAGCTATATTTTGTTAGTCTTATACAGTTTTACGCGATGAGCAGATGAGCTAGTGCTCATAACTGCTCATGATCACATGCTCATATGCTCATAAGGCCCGATGTGGCCCGATAGTTATAACCCTCCCACATGTTAAAATAATACCAAACTCGGATATGTATGTATAATTTTATTGAGAACAATATGACAAATATTTATGTACTTAGTAATCTTCTTCATTATCACTGTCCTCAGTGAAACTGTAGTCTTTTAATTAGAAATTTTCTCTTATTGACAGCTGCTTCCATAACCTCTTCTGGATCAAAACCATCATCGTTCACGAGCGCATTCTTTGTTTGCATTATTTTCTTATGCACCGTATCTTTCTTTAGTTGTTGTATCCATTGGAGACGCTGCAAATAGATACTTTACAATTCCTTTTGGAGCTCAGGCAGAATATTAGAGTAAGCTGTTTCTCCAACAGTTTCCTCATCCGGACCACTTTGAGTCAAATTCATCTTCATCTCCTGAAAAGCCGCCTTATGCTTTTGCATCGCTTCTTCTACCATAGGCATCCAAGAATCCGCTTCTTCCTCCTCAGTTTCCGAGTCTCCTGTCATCGAACTCTGAGAGCCGTCAGTTGCAACGCTCGAAGCATCATCTTCTAAGTCCACTGTCTGACTTTCTGTTTCTGACATTTCTCTCTCTTCGCTTTTCAGCGGACAATACTCGTTTTCGTGTCGACGTAGATTGAAACCACGATTAAATGCTTTCCCGCAAAATTTACAGCTCATTCCGCTAGAAATGACTGTGTAGAAATGCCTTGTCATTGAGCAGCACTGTATTTTATGAGTATGTGAGCATGTGCTCATGAGCAGTTATGAGCACCTACTCATCTGCTCATCGCGTAAAATTGTACGAGACTAATAAAATATAAGCTATACTAACCTGGCGGGCCACATCGGGACCTGTGAGCGTGTGAGCATGTGCCATGCGTACGGTCATGTCCTTATGAGCAGTTATGAGCAGGTGCTCATCTGCTCACCGCATAAACTTGTACGAGACTAACAACATATAGCTACTGTCCGTAATACTTACAAAAATAAATTATTCCAAACGTTAATCCTTGTGTTAATTTATGCAAACCAAGAAACACTCTAATATTTTGCTCCAAATCAGTACGATTTCGTACTCGTCATACCCCTTTTTTCGCCCTTTGAATGTATATATGTTTATATCTTGAATGTTTTAAATAAAATTTTTGATAAACACTTGGGTATTTTCTTATCTTACTGTCTTAATTTCGTCTAAGATAAAATCTCACGTGAGACCTCACGGCAGATACCACGTCAAATCTGACGGGAGATATCACGTCAAATCTCACGGGAGATTTTACAACAACAGCACTCAATCACTAAAAATGGAGCACATTGGAACTCTGGCCGAAACATAAAGATGTCTTATCACCTACAATCATACCGCTTTTTGGCATATTAAGCCCTCCCGCCGAACAAGAAGAAGAGTGCCACTTTTGCTTGGAAACCATCACGAAAGGACAGTTTATGGTATTCAAATTGCCGTGCTGCGGGCACCCCACATTCGAACAGTTCTAATTGAAACATTATAGTTCTATTCATTAGTTATCTCAAGCATTTGTCTATCGTACGAAAAACTTTATTGTTGTAAACAACTTTATAATATACGCTTTTCAAAAACATATATCTTGTGCGTTTTATTGCGTCAGCATGTGTGACGTCAGCATACTTTCGGCGCCATCCTGCATACTAATTATACTTCCGGTCCCAAAGGAGCGGAATAGACTACTGTCTAGGTTACAAGTTAAAAGTAAAATTTATTCGTAGGAATTTTACTGCAAATGCGCGCTGCATTACCATTTTTAGGCTATGCTCTAATTTTTAGCTTCTTAATTTTGTGGTACTTTTACTGAGTGTGTATTTGTTGCTAAAACACTTTTATTTATGTATTCTTTCTCGATTTCTGCGTAATATTCCTACGGGGGATAAATCTCGAGAACATGAATGCATAATTATTGACATATATTGCTTGGTTTTACTTATAGGTGAAGACCCCAGCGAGATAAACAGGTTAGTTTGATACATTGCACACATGCGCACTTCTAATTTGGGGGTGTTGAAATAACACCAATATTGGTGTCAAATAATAAGGTACAGAATAACACGCTTTTGGTTGTATTTTGAAATCTAATATTGTGTGTCAAATCAGCTCTTTTGAAGTGCTAATTGTGTGAAAATAGCACTCGTTTATAGGTGTCAAAACGACACTTCTGGTGTTAGAATACCATTTCATACCATAAGTGATAGTTTTACGAGCATAATTATTTTCTAAAACGATACGAGTTATTCTTGGCGATTTAGTGGTTTATTTCCTCATGAATTCGCGCTACTGTTTTAAGCATTTAAACAAATTTAGGGCCTGTTCATATGGAAAGAAGTTTTCCCGGTTAACGAGAAAACATTTCGACAAGTTTACAAGCGAGATCTCGCCTTCTTACGAAAATAGTATGAAAAGTTACCTTGCGTTCATATGAGACGAAAAGTTTTCCCGTTAACCGAGATCTCGCTTGATGACAGGCGAGATCTCGGTGACCGAGATAATTTTTATCCCATGTGAACACAACTTTCCCGCTTAGCGGGAAAACTTTCTGTTTACACTTTACAAAATCTACATCACCGCGGGAAATTTTACTCGGTAAGCGGGAAAACATTTCTCCATATGAACAGAACAACATTATTTGACCTGTCGAAATGTTTTCTCGGGAACCGAGATAACTTCTGCCCATATGAACAGGCCCTTAGTTAAATGCAACTTGAAGCAGGCGGTCAGCAATGGCAAACAAAGTTTTGATTAACTTAGCTTTTTAACTTATTATCACTTAAACGTTTGTTTGGCTAACCCTGAGGGAAAAAATGCAAACAGACTCGTTGACCTATGCGAGACATCACTTCGTAACATTAACCAAATATACTCTTACTTTGATGTGAGATAATTTACAAATGTACACGCTGTAGCTTGCTAATTATCTAGCTAAAAAAACACTTACTTTAGACAGTGGAATGCAACAGTACTATATGCAATAGATGCATGCAGTTTTAAGCTTTAGAAACAGTGTAACGTCCTGAGCAAGTGTGATTTTACAGCAAGTACTATATTTATAACATGAATGAACGTCTTCTGAGGGACATACAAACTCGTAAAGAAGTCGAGGGGAGCGAATGTTTCAAATGGCGTGTGACATTCTCCAATTTTTAGGTGCATTAGCGAAGTAGTTTTTAAAGTACATCTTATGTAAGGCTAGGAAATGAAAGTTAAAGTTTATGCAAATCAAGAGAAATCTCGTCAGAACGGTCGAAATATAAAACTGATAAAAGGAATTGGTTTCTTAAAACCATCTCAAACTTTAGCGAAACTACTATAAGGTGGTGCCCACCAAGAAGGAAAACGAACTGATGCGTTAATCTACAGGGTGTATAAAAAAAAACGGAGCCCATCTTTTGTGTCAAATTATTTCTAAATTACTGAAGCTTATAGCACAATTTTGGACTTGTTTTAAACCCCGTTCTTTTCTCTTTCGAACAAGCCGTAATTCGTATTTTTACTCCCAGTAACGTATGTGCTATGACAAATTTAGTAAAAGCTATCGACTTGAGATGCCCTCCAATTATGCAAATTCACTGTCTTTCATGGTCGCCAGTTAAATTTTTAACTTTTTCGCTTATTACATAAATGGTATTTCTGTTAAACTTAATAAAACTTGTTATAAAGCTTTACAGAAGATAACGGACCGTTAACGTGCACTACGAACGGATAGTTCAAGCTTGTATCGACATGAATATTGACATTATGCAATTTCGACAACATTGTGCACGTGCGGATAAACAAAACGCTAATTTCGATCATTATTTTGGCATAAATCTACGGTTTTTGTTAAAGTAAACGGTCCGTTATCTTCTGTAAAGCTTTATAACAAGTTTTATTAAGTTTAACAGAAATACCATTTATGTAATAAGCGAAAAAATTAAAAATTTAACTGGCGACCATGAAAGACATAGTGAATTTGCATAATTGGAGGGCATCTCAAATCGATAGCTTTTACTAAATTTGTCATAGCACATACGTTACTGGGAGTAAAAATACGAATTACGGCTTGTTCGAAAGAGAAAAGAACGTGGTTTAAAACAAGACCAAAATTGTACTATAAGCTTCAGTAATTCAGAAATAATTAGACACAAAAGATGGGCTCCGTTTTTTTTTATACACCCTGTCGTGCTATATCAAATTCTGCATGTGTATTATGTATGACCGAGTTCCGCTTTCAGTCGCGGGGTCGTTTTAAAAAAGCGTCGAGTTCAGCTTGATATCATAACTCGCTTGTTCTTGTTTTGGGGGAGTGGCAAACATATATTGCCAAGAACAATACCTTTACGTGCTGTGATTTACCGCGAAGTGGTTATGTTATTGTTCTTATTAAAGTAAAATTATAGTTGTTTAATTTTAAAGGCAGCGAGATGATTAAGTGCAAAATAAATTTGGGGACCTAAAGCATGCATATAAGTTTTTTGCATACAGTTTCTGCATGCATAAAAGCCTGTTGAGAAAACAAACTATATAACTGAACTTTGTCACACACGTGTGTTGCTTTTTTCTGTAGAAAATTTTGTATGCTAGCTGATAGCGACGAATCTGTCGAAAGCGACGAGGAGTTCTATTTTGTTGACGACAATAAAAACCAGTCACCAAAGAAAAAGAAACCGCAGGCTAATATCGCTAAACCTCCTCGACGATTCAAGGCTGTAATGAAAGGTCCAGAGCAAGTCAGCTTGAACTCGGAGATTACAGAAATACAATCAAACGGCAATCCCATGGCAGAATCATCATTATCAAATCCAGAGGAATTCGGCATCACAAAACCCGATGATTTCGCAAAAATGATGGCGACGTTCGACGGCTTTAACCAAGATAACTCGTACGAAAACAAAGAAAAGGACGAGCATAGTGTACGTGCTTATAGAAATAAGTTATTTTTAGCCACTCGCGAAGGAACAGAAAAAAAATTGGAAGCTTCTGAAGTGCCGATGTTGGCAGATAACGAAACATCTGAAAAAGACGCCCTATCTGGCATCGGCGATAATGAGGTGAAGTCAGATACACCTGGTCAGAGTGGGAAACATACTGCTGAAAGTAATGATGATGGTACGACTTCATTGCCGTCCTTAACATCTTCTACAAATGATTCGAGCGATTCATTGACGGAGATTAATCAACAAACGACCGCTGAGACCACCGAAAACGAAGAACATAGAATATATGTCAATATATCAGCAGCGATGTCTAATGAATGGGCGAATAACAGTGACGTTTCGAAGAAATCCATCAAGGAAAATGATGCACAAACTCCTGATGAAAGTAGTTTCGAACAAGGAAAGAAAGGCCTTACTAAATCAACCCAAATGTCTGACGATTCAAACAAAAAAAGTCAGAACAATCCCACACAAACAGAGCTGCAACCGAATTCTCTAAACGAAACTGGAAATACAAAAACACCTTTTGAAGCTTGCAAGCAACTGAACAGCGACAATGAAAGCATTTCCAATCCGGATTTCGCAAATAGTTCCACCGTTTCAAAATCTCTGGAAAGGTCCCAAGAGACTTACATAACTGTTTTACCAAGCGTTTCGGACAAATTAGATGGAAACGAGAGTAAAATTAGTGATGATGCTACAATCGTGGAGGATTTAGAAAACGACCCCGACAGCCGGTTTAGCAAAACAGGAAAAACACGTGGCAAGTGTCTCTCGTATTTAGTAGTCAGCGGCGGCGAAGGTCACGTAGATTTGAGATTGAAGGTCAAGTCCAAACAAGATATAAAGAAAGACTCCCAGAGTATGTTCCTAATATGGCGAGTGAATAGCAACTTATAAACAGATAGCAGGTTCATTGGAATTGATTGTGGGAAATTGTTGTATATTTTAACACTTCATGGCCGTCGATATTTGGTTTTTAGTAACCGATTACGTCAAGTACTGTGTTTACTTTTTATTGTTTAGCGTAGACTATTTATTGCCTTCCTGTGCGAATTTAGGTTAATCACCAATATCGACTATTCCTTGCCGGGGGAGGGATGTATATACCTTGTACTGATACAATTAACTTAATGATAATGATAAACTCACCTTAATAGATTTTATTGTAAACTTAACTACTTTTACTAGAGGCGTAAAAACTAAATGTGTAGGACTTTAGCCGAATGAAACTAATATGAACATATATAGATCATCGTACAGATGCTCGATGTCCTCGATGCAAGCAATCAATTAAGTTGATATGTATTTTTTACTGTGGGACGATAAACGAATGGGAATATTTATGTATACGCGGTAGGAAGTACAAGAGCTGAAAGTTAAGGTTAAGATTGCTTTTTTAAGATCATAACAAACTATTTTTGTTAGGCCTTCTCCAGGGGCTCCGAAATCGACCCGCACAGAAAAAGGCGAGGAACTAGGCTACGCAGTTTGTACATATTTTCAACTTCAAACAAAAGTTTTACGTTTTAAAGCAAAAGCTCTCTAAAAATATATTGTAACAGAACTTCGCCGATTCACCACTTGAGTCGGGCGGCATTCAACATGTTCGCGACTCTCAAAATATGACGTATTTCTGGCTTCCACTTTTACTTAGGCTTTGCATTATTACAGTCCAACAATTGTTTTTTGAAATAATGACTCGCATGCTATAAGCATAAAATAATAATTCAGATATGTCTGATTTTAATTTTAGCAAAGCTTTTTTTTCAAAATGATGCTGATTACAGGAACCAAAAAACGAGTTAGTTCGGGTTGCCGTATGCATGGTGTGGCCTCGAAAGAGATTTTTATTGTGTAACATACGTCTTACTGTCAATTTCAGATTGCTTTCCGCGACTCGGTGGCGAACTTCGTTGAGAACTTCGCGAATTCGTTGCAAAGCTCATTATGAATTCACCAGCAGGTTTGTAAACAAAAGCTGTGATTGGCTACTAAATAAAACCAGCCAATCGTATAGTTAGTTCTTAGTATACTCAGTTAAAAACCTGCTTGTGAATTCATTATGAACTTATGCAGCGAAATTTGTACGTGAAATTCGCTACGAAGTTCGCAACCGCTCGCGGAAAAGCAATCTGAAATTGACTGTAAATCTGAAGTACTTTTACTGAACCATATTCTCAAGTTATAATCATAGACTAAACTGTTGAAACTTTTGTGAATTTTCAGCTATTTATCTTCCCTCCACCCCACATAAATGTTGCGTGACTAAAACAATTTTTTTAGTGAAAGCGTTCACATGTGTTTGTGAAATATTAGGAACAACATTGAAATAGGGCTAGGTGGAATGTGTGAATGAACTTTTGAGTTACGTATAAGAGATAAAACAATTGCAAGTGTGATTTAGAAGCTTTTTCTCAACAGGTTTTGTCTGAAATTGTAGGTTTGCTAGATATCGTGAATAAATTAGCCAAACTTTTAATGCTGCTTGTTTTTATTGTTTACTTTGTGGGCTTTTGACAGCACCAATGCTTTGGCTTAATTGTTCAAAATTATTGGCAACCCTGTTTCATGCTCGCGGAGTTCAAATCTGTGAAGTTAGCAGTTTATAGGAGAAAGGAGTGAGAGCTCTTCGAATTTGAAATTGTTAGTTCACGTAAAGATTCCATGGCATGCGCAATGAAGCTGAATGATGTCGTTTTGTTGTTTTGTGAAACAAGACGCCTGCTAAGGCGTTCACTTCGTCTGCCAAAACGAAATTGATCACAAGGCCAGGCAGGGCTGTAACTAGAGCATTCATTGGGGGTGTGGTATATTCACTTATTTCTGTTCTGCCCAACGAATTCCTTTTTAAATCAGTTATTATTTTTGGGTAGTTGCAAGTAAAGAAAATTTTACTAAAAGTGTATACAATACATAAAGATATTTAGCATCATTTAAATCAACTCTGCAGCACACTGCCTGAAGTCTCCACGATATAATTTGTTGGGAACTTTAGACTAACATATGTATTTCTGGAATTGGTGTTTTAAATGTCTCTTACCTTTTTATTAATGTATGAGATCCCACAAGCAAATAAATCATTTTGCAAGGAATATCAGCATCTCAACATAGGTATAGAAAACCGAGTAAAGAAATCACATAATACTTCGTGATTAGAATTAGGAACACATTTCTTAGAGTCACTCCTTGATCATGGAATGATGGAGTCTATCAAAATTTCCGTTTTAAAACATTTCTGGAGCAATATTTTAATAAAGAACCTTCCTGTCCCTTTTTGTTAACTATTACATGTTAAAAATTGTGTTTTGTATATAGATATTTTAGTAGAATTTTCGCTAGCCTACGTCATAGCCCCGACTCACATTACTCGTGAGTCGGGGCTATGACGTAGGCTAAATTTTCGCTTGATTCTTGTGTAGAAGTTTCTAAATTTCCTAAAAAGTTGAAACACAACAGAAAATGACGGAAACACGCTCTCAAAACTTCACCGCGATACATCGCTCCTCGGTAAAGTTTCGCGGTGGAATATGTCGTTTTAAAACAATTTGCATGAGGATCTTTGCACGTAAAACCTTCTTGCGGTTTAGATGCTCTAGCATACATGTTTAAATGCGTGTTTTGTTGACATATTCCGCTAGAAATCGAGTTTAAACGCCGTGTTTAGGTCGGCTCAGTAATTTTCCCATTCGTAAACGGTCGTTGCCAACATGAACAGTCGTTGCCAACATTGTATTTCTTCGTATCCCTATGTGTTCCTGACATGAATTACACAAGGGATGCGGTACATCCCGGGCGGAGAGAGAGGCTAAGCCTTACTCGCCCTTCGGGCTCGCGCTTTAGCTAAATTTGGTGAAGTAGATACAGTCCCAGTGAGTGAGAATAACCCTTTTAAAATTGAGAAAAAATATAGGAATATAAGAACAAAAAGTATTCGAAAAATTTAGAAGAAAAAAAAAGTATAAAAGAAAAGCGCGTAACCGGGCTCGAACCCGAAAGAAACAGGTCAATTGCGCTCGACCTAGACCACTGAGCTAATGCGCGAATCGTAAGCTTACCATTAAAAACTAAATTTATACTGCTTGTATATGAAAGGTAATTTATGTGAGGAACACATAGGGAAGCGAAGGGATACAATGTTGGCACCGACTGTTCATGTTGGCAACGACCGTTTACGAATCGGAAAATTGCGTCGGCTCACGCGGCTTGTGCCAGCGGTATCACCCATGAGCGCTGCGCCAACTTGCGACACCGAAAATAATAAAAATAAAAAAAATAGAAATGGGGTGAATATAAAACTCCGCCTTGCCTACGGCAGGCAGAGTAAATACATTTTAAAGTAGGGATAGGTTGATGGGGAAGACAAAGATAGCAGGGATAGTAGAGTATGTATGTAGGCGAAAATACTTGCAACTACCCAAAAATAAAACGGCCATATGTTGGTGGTATTATGACAAAAGAATCTTGTTCAATATAATTATGTACTATGAAAGTCTTTAAATTAAATTCTAAAAAATGCAATCTTACTAGGACTCTGGGCAGAGTGCCTGGCAAGTCACTCAGACATTGATTTTTAGTTAGTGATTACATAAGATGTGCTAGCAATGCCTTAAAATGCCTTGGAAGGTACCCTAATAATAACTGATTTAAAAAGGAATTCGTTGGGCAAAACAGAAATAAGTGAATATACCACACCCCCAATGAACGCTCTAGTTACAGCCCTGCCTGGCCTTGTGATCAATTTCGTTTTGGCAGACGGAGTGAACGCCTTAGCAGGCGTCTTGTTTCACAAAATAACAAAACGACATCATTCAGTTTCATTGCGCATGCCATGGTCTTGGATCTGAAATATCTTTACGTGAACTAACAGTTTCAAATTCGAAGAGTTCCTACTCCTTTCTCCTATAAACTGCTATTAAATTGTAAACCTTGCGATTCCTGCCGCAATTGATCCTACGCAGTTATATGCTAAAAAGGTCAAGGCGAGATTTACTGAGTCCATTAAATAGAGATTTTGTTTAGACGTTTTGGTTACAGTTATTTAAAAAGTTGCATAGTTACTCGTGTATACATGATGGAGCCACCAAACCCGTCATATAAACATAGCTGGTATTGGTCACGCGATGTACTATTTTGCATTAATAATTAATGATATTCAAGCAGTTTGATTGTATGCGCGAACGAATGTTTTAGAAGTGAGCTGAAGTGTAAATGCTGGACGTTTAGATTGGGAAGACCTAAAGAAATTCTAGCTGAGTGTCTAAAACAATGTTGGTATGTACATATGTTGTTAAAATTCATCCGGCATGTTGTTAGATATTAAAGCCAATGCTGGAAATGAGTAATTGGAATGAGTGTAACATAATTGATTGTGTACAGTTATTTTACAAAAACCCGTGGAGGCCATGAGCATGAGTGCTATATTAGGGTCCTTAAGTAAGAACCACACGTGGCAAGCTCAGCCACGGAGGGTCAATATGGAAGGGCAGGAAAAAGCTTTTGGAATTTGTTAGTGTAATAACTTAACCGTTTCAAGCTTGTTTTAGTAAATTGGATGCGGTTTTGTTCGCTGAAACAATGTGCTGTTTTCTTTCAAAACGCTTCTCGCGTCGTAACATACTTCCCGCTGCTCAACGGCGCTGTTACACTGTGCAACCTGAAATAAATTTTAAAATGAATGCGTTGCAAGAAAATTTGCGAGACAAGTCGCATAGTGTAACAGCGCCTCAAGGGACATGATAACGTTTGGTTTGACGTTGTATTGGACATGTCTACGCAGCTAAGAACATTACTGGAACCAAAATTGTTCATAGTTGTTGTCTTCCATAAAAAATATGCTTGGTTTTGAAGGCGCGTCGTAAATCTTATGTTCCCTATTTATAGCGTAGAGGGTCGTATTTTCGTGATGCGTCATCACCGTTGTGACTTAATCATCTCATTTACCGACAAACGCAATTTAGAAAATATTTCCTGTCGTCATTGACGCTAATGAAGGCTGTGAAAAGGTGATTTCACGATCACAAGTTCTTTTGCGGGATTTTAGGTTTTTATAAGATTTTGAAGTTCTGTTTTGGATAGACCGTGCACTGTACACTCCACTAAGTCCAGTTGCTTCCTACAGACGTCACAGACTGAAAGTTATCATTCTGATTCTGCGTGATTTTCCATGTCTTCAGTTTACCTTTTTAGATCACCTTTTGTCTATTTTCGTAATTCGAGGAGATATCTGATATCTTACAACATCTCTGATTCGCGAACCGTCGCTTTTCAGTCTGTCAACCGTACCAGAGGTACCCTCACCCTGGTAGACCCACAATATAGATTTTAAAATATATTCGAGGTACGGTTAAGGAGGTTTTCGAATTCCAACGATGTTTCAGCTATTTTTCCGACCTCTCGCTACGCTTTTTCAAGAATCTTTTTAATTTTACGCAATGGTATATTCATATATAGGTCTTTATCTTACATTCCTACAGCTGAAGGCATGCATTCTAATAAATCTCGAGCGTAAATTAGGTAAATTTAGTAGTCTCAACAAATACAACTTCCACACTAGAAAGGCTAGGTTGCCCCCAAAAAGTCAAACACAAGAACACATTAGGAATAATATTTAAATCAGTTAAATTTTGTAGATACAACAGGTGATATGTTTGTCGTTCTATTTCGTAGAAGACTACAGTTTCCATTTTGAGTGGGCACATACCCAACACTGCGGCAACAGATAACTTAGGCTTTGATGTGTTGTTGTTTTTTTGTTGTTTATTGTTCAGGGTGCCCCAAAAAACCCGGAACGATTAAGAAATTAATTATTTACAAATGTTTTTAGAGGCTTCAAAAACTCAATAATTATATCTAATAAAACACTCGTACTCGTGCTTTGAATAGTACTTGAAAGTTCTAAAATTGACGTCATTATCTTCGTCAGTCGAGTTAAAATTATTACTGTTCCCGTTCTCTCTACCGGGGTAGAAATCTAACCGGGAGTGAAAGCTTTTCTTGTTGGTAGTTATTCGTCTTTTGCGCATATTCGCATATATACATTGTATATTTATCACTTATTTACTAGTACCGAGGGGAACAGTGAGTTTTGTGCCCCCGAGAGCCTGTTGTTAAACGAGGCGAAGGTTCAAAAACAAAATAGTGTCTGGCATAAATTTTTGTAAAATATATCTTTTTCATTAATCAATACTGAAGGCATTGTAACTTTGGTTGTTTTGTACTTCATAAAATGACTTTTTTCAATACCTCAAGATCATTTTACGCTTCATTTAATCCCGGGTAAGCGGGATCATGTAATCAGCTCCTAAGTTGCATAGTTACTCGTGAACACATTCACCAGTCGGTATTACGTAACTTCGTGATTTACCTGGATGACTTGCAACAATTTCTTTACTTACTTTATGTAGAAATAAAGTTTTGAACAAAGACGTAATGTATTCAACAGTGTTGGTACGTATAATTTTCAGAATATTATTTATTTCGAATTACCGGTTATAACTATAGCTTGTAGTGCATTTTGTAAAAAGCTGATTCGCAGTTTTTCAATATAAATGCATGCATGTGTTTGTTACTAATGGTGCTGGGTAACTCTATAAGGAGTGTATTTAGGAAAGGTAGATTAGTATAGGAAAATATTTATACGATTTGAGATGTATTAACCAAAACTCACACGGGCCGGTTTTATCAAAAGCATTTAGCTTAAACGGTGGATAGGTGAAATTTAAAAATTACTTTTACACCTAGTACGGAACCGAAATTATGATTAACTATCATTAATGGGTCATTTCTTCTCGACTGATTCGGATTGCTATAGGGAAAATGCATGAAAAGAAGTACGTCATATATAGAGAAGCTAAACTGTAAGACTTTTTCAAGAGATAAGTTTGAGAGTAAAGAGAGGGTCATTGACCCCCTGTTAAATATATATAAACAATCCGAGCGAGAGTATATTTGTTTTATACGCCAATGTTGTTCTTACCACACTTTCATTTTATATGAGAGCCGGAACGGAACGTTTGCTGGGAAAGGAAGGGACGTTTTTCATCCCACGTTGAGTTTCCGTTTATGTGCATGAGAGACGGGACGAGAGATTCACCGTGACGTAAACAGAGCCGAGGCAATACTAAAATATTGCAAAATTGTAGATGTTTATATTATAAACACACTAGGTGTCCGCCATTTTTGGTTTTCAAGGGTATGCATGTTACGTCACAAGTGAGATCACGGTAGACCAGAAAGTCGTTTCTGTATTGCTATTTGATGCCACGCATCGGGTAAAAGCGTTGTGGACATCTATTGTTTGTTACGTGCTATATTACGAGTATAACGTTTTAAGGCTTATCCCGCTAGCTCACATGTTTGAGCATAGGTCGCCCAGAAATCAGTGGTTATAACCTTAAATAAATCAATCTTGTAAATAAATATTCTTTTTAAATCTGTTAGAAACTTGTCTTGTTATTGTTATTTTCAGTCTTTTGTCGCGCTATAGTCGGATAATCTCGGTAGTGTTATCGGTTTTAATAGGGACCTTACGATTTATAGGACGGCAACGGCGAGAAAACACTTTATGATGTAGCTTAGTAAAGCATAGAAGTTGTTTATAATCAATCGCATAAGTTGAGTTAACACATGCTGTAACACTTTGGTTGAAGACATGAGTTACATGTTTGAGAAGAGTTCTCAACTAGATCGAATTTAAAACTCCACCGGCTAAATTCAATACGTCTGCGTTAATATTTGATTTGCCGTCGTCAACAATACGAGAGCCGCTTTTCAAATATTCAAATGCATTGTTCACAACTATAATTATTCACTTCTTTTCAATTGACTGTTTGTCTTAGGACGTTGCCGTCACGTTGTCGTTCTGTAAATCGTAAGGTCCGTAATATCTTCCTAAGGTTGACAACTAAATGTAAATAAATTGTCAGCTGTAAATTATATAATGCAAACACTTTAAAAACATACAAATATAGTGGAAACTGACGACAATACTCAAAACAAAAACTGCCGCAAATTGAACACGGATACTTTTACTACATTCTTACCAATTTTCCAGTTTCAAATCCTATAAGAAGTCCTATAAGAATTTTGAAGGTTTTTCCAGTGGCACAAATATTTTTTGAAAACCTATGCTGGGGACATCCATCCGGCCAATTTGTAAAATTTTTTTAATTTTTCTACCTTTCCTTATTGGCTGAAATTGGAGCAACAATAAGTGAGCCAATAAGGGAAGGCAGAAAATTTTAAAAATATCACGAATTGGTCGGATGGATGTCCCTACGTTTTCAAAAAAATTTACCGCTGAAAAAACTTTTAAAAATCTCGCTTTTTTCTCGTACTTCGGACCCAGCTGGCACATGACGTCGTTTCGACGTCGGAATTTCGTCGAAATGACGTGGAGACGTCGTTCGACGAAATTTCGACGTCGTTTCAACGTCGCTTTGCCGGCTAGGGAAAGGATTTGAAACTGGAAATTAAATTAGTAAGAATGTAGTAAAATTATCCGTGTTCAACATGCTGTAGTTTTTGTTTTGTTATTGCCCTCAGTTTCCGCGATATTTGTATGTTTTCAAAGTGCTTGCATTACCAGCCAACAATTAATTTACATTTAGTTGTCAAACTTGGGAATATATTACACCGATAACACTACACGAACGTCGCCGGAGATTATCCGACTATAGGGCGACAAAAGATTGGAAATAACAATAAGACAAGTTTCTGACAGCTTTAAAAAGAATATTTATTTACAAGATTGACTTATTGAGGTAAAAGCCACTGATTTCTGGGCCAGCGATGGTTTGAGACCAAATATCTCAAGAATGAAGCAAGATATGAAAAAGCCGTGACAGCCTTTGTTAGTTATTTTAAAAAAGGCCCTTTCTAATGAGCAAAGAATTTTTTGTTGCCAATACCCTTTAAGGATGCTCTTTAATGGGAGCACTACGCAAACTTTTCGTAAAAGGATTGGAGCTTACGGATCGAAAGCTTTGCGGTAACAAATTTACCTGGTGCTTCCACAAACGTATAGTGATTGAATACTGCATTAGAATTCAGATTAGATATAAAAAGCAATATATGCTTTTTTCGGCGTTTCTTAGCTTTTATATTTCAAGTTATAAGTACATGCTTCTTTGCCAACTGCGTTATAATAAAATTTGGTGTCGAAGTTTCAATTCTGGATGTAAATATTCCTTTTAACCTTTTAAATGTCTTGAAAAATCTCATTAATGTGCAAACTTGATCTTTCGAGTTTTGTTTAATTTACTGTGAACTGTCGGTTCTTTTCGTGTTCATTATTCGGTTCCCATCGTTAAAAACAAAGAAGAAATTTCGACATTGCTCTCAGAGAAAGATAATAGCAACTATTTAATTGAGTGAAAACAGTGTAAAGTATTTCGGGGACTTATTTACACGCAAAGGCGCATAACAGAAAGAATATGTGGCGCAAGAAAACAAAATGGCAAGTTGTTGTTGAATAGATAAAAAACATGGATTCGGTTTTTCCAAGATATCGAGAATTGTGTTGCAATAAAAAATATCCAACAAATAGATCAAATTTTGCTGTTGTCTGTTCAGTTATAGATACAGGGTATGACGTCATAATGTAGTACGAACAAAAAAGGGGCCCACGAGCCGCCTAGGCGAGTGGGTCGCTGATGTTCTTACCACATTGTGACATCTACCGTATATCTATAACTGAACAGACAACGGCAAAATGTTATTTATTTGTTTTATGTGGTAAAATGTAAAAAATTGGGTGTTGATAATTCTGAAATGGCTGTGATTGGCTTGTCACTAAAATGGCGTCAGCCGTGCGTCTGTCCTCTAATCGATCACGATTCTCGACTAATGAAAAGCCAGAATGAACTCTGATTATATATATATGTTATTTACCGAATGGGAGGTCCGTATTGGAAAAATATTTTGTCGAGGCCTCAGGCAGTTTTAATGTCGCTTGTAATTTCTCCGCTGTTGTTGATATTCTTAAAATTGTTGTCGCTTGTTGAAGCTGACACTGGCTCGTTTTCAAGAAAATTTAATTCACCTGGATAATAAAACTTACTCTCATTATGAGAGCTATCACCAGAGAACATTTTTACTTTGACTTTGTCATTAAGTTGTTTAAAAAATTTAAATACCCCTTTGTAAGCAAAAAAGGTGTCATAATTAAAATACACGTTCTCTGACTAAATTTTTTATTAAACGAGCTTTCGACACACCTAACTTTTATTATGTCTCAACCTCGCTACGCTATCTCCATAAAGAAGTTGTCTTGGCAAGATATCGGTAAACAGCCGCCCTCTCTTGCAGCCAATCAGATTGCAGGAAATCACAAAATAACTCTAGTTGCACACAAATAAAAAAATAATGTGTAATGTTGGATAGATCAGAACCTTCCTTTTCTTTTTTCTAGGTTGTGTTGATCCTCGTCAAAGGTACGTTTCTAAACTTATCAGCTTTTTTGTAAATGATGATGAAAAACTTTTTTGCGGAAAATGAAATGTGGAAACAAACCTGATATTCAAAACGGATTTCTGCGTCTAATCCGATCAAACAAAATGCACTTTTTTAAATTAAAATGAATCGTATTAGGTATATTAAATTCAAGATTTGTTGGGCATGCATGCATTTGGAATATTATTTTTACATATTGTGTCGTCTAGTCATATATCCTAAGATAATTTAACTCCTTTTTTATGCAAGGTGTATCAAAGTTAAGTTTACAGCTAGAAGAAATCTACTAATGCAAAGAGCGCTTAATGTTTTGATGGACTTTAGTGTAATTGTCTTTGCGCACAAAAACTTCTTGTTCGAAACATGTTTCTGAACAGATAGTGTTAAGATATGGTGTACGTTTTATAAGATTGCAAAGTTTCAAACATTTTGCTGCAAGAACTATCACCCGGTGGGCATTCAAAAATCACTTTACACGCTAAATTTATGCATAAAATGAATTGACAATGAGACATAAAATCAATCATACGTAATAAATTGTGCAATAATGGCGGAAAGTCTAATTTTTAAAGGTCTCGTTCTCGAATTCGAGCGAATCCAATTGTCCAACACTTTGCTGGTGTGTTCAACATACTCCGTACTCTTGTCGTACTGACTAAAAATTGCTTTTCATTAATCCATGCATCTTTGTGCGCAAGGTATTTTAAAAGAGGCTTTTGATAATAAGCCACCTTAACTCAAAAATTAATTTTTGTGACAAAATATTTTTTAGATGTTCCCCATGGAGCTAAACTACTACATCACATTTTTTATTAAAACATCGAATGCTCTCTGCATTAGCAGAATTGTACACCCTGTATATAGATATTGATACTTAACCACCGTTTTTCTCGTGTTAAGGTTAAAAGCCGTTTCATGATTTGCCCTTAACGAACTTCAACCAATCATATTCATGAATCAATTTTTTCACACGTGCCAAAGCCATTCCGTCCAATCAGCGCGAGACTGTATTTACGTACCGGTCAACTCGTTCGCGGCCGGCTAAGTTTTCGGTGGGGATTATTTTGAGTTGCTGGCAATTTCTTGTGGCTTAAAGTCTATTTTAAGTTTAAATTGCACAGATATGGCAATTTCTCATGTTTACAAAGATTCACAATGCTCTGAAAACCGAAAATATATGCAAGCAAGAGGCACGGTTTAGTTTTACTAAAACAAACAGCTATGTAAGCTCCATTGTTATGAAAAAAAGCAAAGTAATTTTCATTTGTATGTACGATGTCGTAATAAAGTTTTGTTTTGGGTTTTATAAGTAAAGTGCTTTTTGCCAGCCCCTTGTGAGTTGTGTTTTACAGCTCTGTGAACAGTATTTACGTTAGGTAATGTTAAAAGGCATTCTGTTTCTATAAAATAAACAAATTTGTTCATGGGAAGTGCTTTTGCATGGCACTTTCGAATTCAATATCTACGAAACGTCATGCAGTATAATGATTGTGCATCCTGTTATGACGTCATGTAAAATTCACTTGACTGTTTCGGATCCCTTTTCTCAAGTTAAATAACAAAAACTTTGGTAAAATTAACAAATTTTTAATTTCTTTGTTCCTTATATTTACTTAAAACTCTCTTATTTTTTCTTAGAGCAGAAGAACAAAACCCTAGTAAAAATAAAAAACACCTTGAATAATGATGACATTAGTAACAATTTGTATGCAGTTTCATTCAAAGTGATGTTATATCCTTGTAGCATCGAAGTCAAATGATTGCTCGGGCCTACGTGGAGTAGGGGTAAGTTACCACGACCGACGAATTTCCAGTTCTCGAATGACGGCGTCGTCCGTTTACCATTCAACATATCACGAGGCTTCTGACGGCAGGTTGCATTACTCGTCAAGTTCATACGGTCGAGGCTGGAGGCCGGCAAATCACGACTCAAATCCTTGGTTAAGGGTGAGTATATTCCTCCTAAAATTTTTTACGGTTTAAGTTTATGAAGACAGATCAGTTATGTTCCGTCAAAAATTTGTTCACTTTGAAACCTTGAAAGTCTAGTGTAAGATCAAATTCACAATTATGGACGCCAGTTACAAACTGCTAGTTAGCTATGATAACAAATAAGATGTAAACTTCAAGGGGCTCTTTGTGATACCCCTGCAAATGTAAGATGCTCCAGATACAGAATTTTAGATTGTATTGCTGGTTGGTTAAAAATAGTTTGCCTCTAAACTGTAAATTACATTATTAAAACAAGTAATGCAACAGGTTGCGGATGATTTGAAATTTCTTTGAGTTTACATTTTGTGGAGAATCACGGTATTTAGGCGATATGCCTTGAAGGATCAATGGTGTGACGCATTCTGCATATAAACTGGGTGAATCATACTACACACAGTGTTCCACAAATAAACTGTACGATTGAAGTGTGAGTTCTTGAATGTTGTTGTTCTTCAAAATGGCTCTTGTTATAATGGATTAAGATTTAAGGTTTGTCGAGAAAGATCATGATTTTAAAAACATATTTGCTAATGCCTTAGTTTACGTGTCCAAATATTGCCGTATAAGAATGACCAGGTCACGCCCTGCAATACCTTGCATTCCGATGCGTTGAATTTGATGTTTTCAAGAATTCCTGCAGGCCCTCACGGCAGCTGTTATTCGTGGAACTGATAGTTCTATACAACTTGGTATCATCAGCACATATAGCGGAAGAACCGTTGAGTAGGACTGCTGGAAGATCGTTGATGTAAACAACGATCATTGTGAACAACGATCACCAGGAGACTTCATTGTGGTACACCGGAGATACAAAACGTTCCAAAACTTTACTGACAATAGACAGGAGAAAGTCGGTCTGTAATTTTCAACGGGTTATTTTTGGTCTTTCTTGTGAATGGATCGGAATGCCTCCAATGAATAGCGAAAAATTGAACAAGTCTTATATTGAACAAATACATTATATTGAACAAATATTAATTTGCTGTCCAATTTTCAGAGATTTCAGAAGTTTATTGTAGATGCTTTAGGAAACATGCAGCACTAAAACATCTTTATTCACTATGGTGCCAAAAGTATAATATCTGCATATTATTCAAAGTGAAATGTCTCAAGAAATACAAAACAAGTGACAGTCCAAATAAGGTTTTCATTTGGAAACTTTATTCAACGTTTCGACTGTCTTGTAGTCATGATCAGGAATGAATCTATAAAATATCTCAAGCAAGAGGCAAAACAGTGAAGTTCTAAGAACAAAAATTAACAACATTATTTAGATTGTCTTCACAATGACACCATGATGATACGTGATTGGCGTACAATTTCGTTGCATACACGTTTTAATTACAACTACTACATTTGCGCATATAACAGGATAAGATAACCTTGTTCACACGTGTGACATAAGTAATAAGTGATCTATGGTTATATAGATTGATATTGGTGAAGCTAAGATGCTTGGTGGAATTGAAACTCAAGGTTCTGGTTATTATTCTTACTGGGTTACAAATTATGCTATCAAATACAGTAATCAGTCTGACCTCGCTTCTGCTGTATCGACTACGGAGCAGGTAAGGTGTCCTGTATAGACAGTGGTGTGGTTAGCGTGACGAAATAATGAAGTAATGGTGATTTTTGGCCATAATTCTTTCATTGCACGAGTGGAGACTAAAGATTTGTTTTTATTTTTGCTAGACATTTGAGGGAAATTACAACTATTACTCTGTAGCAGAGAGGCGTTTCACGCCAATAACTGCACGTTTTATATGGATATTTCCAAAGAGTTGGTATCGATACCCGGTTATGCGAGTAGAGATTCTTGAATGTTACAGAGGTATCATTGCTACATATAGTTGCGATGCTTAAATTTAGTTACTCTGCAATCTTGAAAGAGAACATTGGGTGAGTGGGTCTATCGTGTTCGCGGAAATTGAGGCCGACAATTTTGTATTTTCTAGTCTTTTTCCATTAGCTTTTACCGATTTGACAGTTCTTTTTTGTCGGATTTTTTCTCTAATTTGCCGGCATTTTTTTCTGTTTTATAGTTCTTGCTTGTGATCGTTCCCCATGTCGAAATGGCGGCACGTGTCTTCTGCTTGATATTGTTGCTAACACTTACAATTGTACCTGCAGATATGGTTACCTTGGTTACAACTGTGAAAGCAAGTGTTTAATTTTACTAATCTCGTAGCTCATAGAAAATTTGCTGCCGGGGGGAGGGGGAATAGTGATAATAATCATAATTCATCCCTGATCATCATTGTTTCTCCAAAGGTAGCCATCGTAACTTCCATATTGTGTCGTTGGCGCAATCCACACCCACTTTATGCAAGTGACGTAATTAGCTAGCTTTCCCATACCATTACAATTAGCAATTAAGTACCATAATTTGTAGACCAGAATTTGCATATTTACAGTGCCTTTCCAAAATTCTATATTACAGTTCAAGAATTTGAATGATTTAAGGACAAGCTTTAGGGATTTCTTCGTAAAGCATAAGTTTTGATGGTTTTTGCGTATTTCGGGCAAATATCTACTATTTAGGCTTCAGAAAATGCCAAGTATATCGAATTACGTGAAGATTCTTTTGTTATCCGACGTTCAACTTAGCTACAAATTTTGTCATGGCTTTCACTACCCTTGTAAGTTTGAGATGTTACGCAACAATTCAAATACGACCTGCTTAAGGGCAACATTTCTCTTCAGCTGGAAAAAACTGGTTTGATATTTAATAACATTCCATCTCGCTCTATAGTGATATCAAAGAAACTTTTTTAATGAAAGACCTAAACTCCATGAATGAAAGCCAGTTATGGAAAATTAATAATGTAATATTTGATGCACAGGCGAAAAATTTACAGTTGATCAAATGCCAAGTATATAATTATTTATCAAACAACGAAATTAAGTGCTCTGATGCTTGCAATTAATGCTAAAACAGAACGAACAGCGCTAAAAACAGCATGCAGAATGTCAAGCCAATTTATTTATCAAAGTGATCTCATGTTTTGAAAAGCTTAGATGAAAAGGCTTATACCCAAAATATGAAAAAAACAATCAAGATCCTTACAGGTTGTCGTTAATTTTGAAAATCATTCTAATTTTTGAGCTGTGTTTAAACTTTTAGAAGGTCACTGTGTATATTATACATGTGTATATATCTTCTTTAAAATACACTCATTCCTCTTTCCTTGTGAGAAGTTTTGTGAAAATGTGTTACTCTTCAATACTTGTCAAAAGTTGCTAAGATTACACATTCTGTTTAGTTACGGAGATGATAAAGAATTTCGAGTTGGTTGAAATACCTCCAAAGGAATATAATAAAGCTTTTCCAGTCATATGGACAATGAAATATGGAATAAATGTTACGGTCAATGCAAGCCACAACGGCATGCATTGCTGCAGTGCAGGACCACTCACAACTCAACAAGGACAATGTAATTGTTCGATTTCCAATCCATACTACGGCACCGTGAACATATTGGTTACAGCTGCCAACCGAGTGTCTGGACCAGTAACAAGATCCTTGACTGTTGAGGTACCACAAACTTTATTTATTAAAAATCAATTTTGCTATTTTTAATTGTTTGTCTGTTTATCTATCTCACTGAACATGTTTAGAAATTACTGTAGGCCCGTATTATTGTAATTACTATATTAAGTGAGGAGACAGAGTACCGGGGGAGAGCCCTTTACATTCCACCGAGGGTTGAATTGTACTCATTTCACGTGAGGACTGGGTTCGAGTTACATTGGGTTAAGGCGAGTCCTTTAATCGCTTTGTCACCATTCTCGTACCCAGGCCTTATTGGTTGCCTGCGCTGGCAGCGCATGCAGCCAATAAGGCCTGGGAACGAGGATGCTTTATCACCGTCAAGCACATCCATTACACAATGTTTTGCCAGACACTGCATATTGTATCTTGCCTCTATTTATTAAAGATGCATTTTTCACAGGTGCAGAAAAAAATCAAAGATCCTTCCTTTACGATGTTGACAACCTACTCGCAATTTGGTTCGGGAGTCACTGGAATAGGACCCGAAAGCAATATATACCCAGTAGAATATGCTGTTCTCCTAAACGGTTCGTACACGGATGGTCCTGTTACGACGTCAAAATGGTTGTTCACATGTCCGGGATTTTCCGTCCCTACTGTGACCGGAAATCCCGTGGAAAAGAATTTTCCAAAGTCTCGTATGGTCTGCAATGTAACTTGGTCCCCAAGAAATGGTATTGACCACAAAGGTAATAGTCTAGGTCCTGTATAGGATTTTGTATGCGTTTTATTTACCAGAGATAATCTCAACTGTTTAAAGGTAAAATGACCATGGCGGTCAACATGGCATATGTGCCAAAACCCGGATCCAGGACGAAAGTGCTCAAAATAACCCCGCAGTGTCGGCAAAGCTCTAACTTCCGAAAAGCACAAAGAACAGATATTCTGTAGTGCCTATCGTGTTTAGAAGAGTTGTCTATAAGGGTGGTTATTAGAAGCATAACATTGTCTAAGTATATTTTACAAGAAAATCACCATATAACATGGCAGATCAGCAACTAATTATCCATAAAATCACCGAAATCTCCTGAAAAAGATATCATAGTCGAAAAACTATATGTTCAATTGAATACTATTATTGTAGATTTCACCATCACGATTCACATAATTTTAGTCATATTTGCCGTTTTGCTTGCTTTGTTATCATAGAGTAGCCGAGGCATCATTTAATTCTTGTACTTTTCCATAGTCATAGATGATTAAAGAATAATTCAGCCAAGTTTCGTCTTCTTTCCTAACTGTGCAGTGCACTTTATCTCCGCTTTTGTCATGCCTCGACAATTAGCCAATATTGCCGCCATTACGAAGTCTTGCCACTTTTGTGTCCGATAAACGTGGCTTCTTTGTCTTCATGTGTATTTAAATTACAAAACCCTATAGTTGTTTATTCTACCAGAGTTGTAAAAGTAATTTTTAAAACCTTAATGAAACATTAACGTAAAAAACCACCCACACGTGTCAGAGTTGAAAGTTCCAGCTTCAAAATAATTTGAAAGTCACGCGTAATCGTCGCGAAAATTTCTTCTGGGCTACTACTCTGAGAATAAATATTTTCTCGAAAACGTTTTGTTTATTAACACAGCTGATGTGCAATGTATTCTTGAAAGTATTCCCCTCCTGCGGTATATGAATTTTGTGACGATTGCGAGTGACTTTCAAGTTACTTTGAGCCTTTTGCTTTCAACTCTGACACTCGATTTTGTGTGAGTGGTTTTTTACGTTTAATATAGTAATAGACAATATTTTGCTTCTAATGACCACCCATATACACAACCCTTCTTAAGCAAGACTATGGGCCCTTCTAAACACTAAGGCTGTTGCTTTTGCTTTTCGGCACTGTCGACACTGCTGTTTTTAGGCGGCCGTGGGGTCACTTTGAGGACTTTCGTTCGGGATTTAGATTTTGGCACATACGTCATGCATGTCGACCCCCATGGTCATTTTACCTTTAAACAGTTGAGATTATCTCAGGTAAATGAAACGCATACAAAACCCTATGCAGGGCCTAGACTACAAATCCTGTGCACATGCATAATAAAAACAAGAGTTGCTTCAGAAGCACTTAAATGCTGCAAATTTTTTTCCTATACATAACAATAATACAAGCAACAAAGTTGATGCCAGGAATAGTGTTAGATGTACAGCTAATTCAATAAAGGTTGTCCTTCCAAAAGCGTAAACTGTAAACTATGAGCGCGCAGTTATTGCTTATTTTCATCTTTAAACACGAAATTATTTCTTTGAACCTGCTTAGAGGACACATAGGAAACTTACGATGGCAAATTTACTTGTTACAAAGGTAATCCCGTGAGTATAAGAGTAAGAATAAGATTTAGATAAGAAAACCACTTTGCAGTTTACAATAGCTGAATTGCGTGTTTGTTTTACATTAATGAATTATGTTCTATGAAGCATGCAATAATTTTCAATAATTGCTGTTTTAATATATACATATAAAGTTGATAAAAATACTAAAGTATAATTTTTCTATGTACTCGTATATTCTGTGCATCTACGTACACATATATAACTTATTGATAAAAATGTATCTATAGTTTAAAATCTATGAAAATTCATTGATGCACGCCGGGATAAAAGTTTTTAAGAATCTATATCTGTCCTTGCTCTTGGGTGTTGGAACTCAGGGGGTTTTTCTCAGATCATAGTTCGAAGAGTGACGGTCTGGCCGAAGAGATGATAATTTGTGATGTCGATCGTTGATGAGTTGTTTGAATAGTTTTTAGCAGACGTTGTATCAACGTTCGCTGAAGGGAATAAGGTTGGACTTTTGCAAACGGTCGGGATACGGTATGCCTGGCAAAATTATTGAGGTGACTCTTCTTTGGACCTGCTCAATGGCGTCACTCAGATAATCAGGCAGAGCAAAATGGAAAACGTCACAGCTGTAGTCGAGTACTGGCCTTACACAAGTACAATATTTATTTCTTTGGTGGGTTTATGTTGAGTTATGAAATATTTTCGCTTGTTAGCTTTCTTAATAATTTCGGCGACATGTTTGGTCCATTTCAAATCAATACTCAGTGATTGTCAGCCCCATAACTTTGGCATGTTCAACAAGTTTAAGAATTCCACTACTTAAAACGACACTGGGAAACGAGATCTAACTCTCTAGCTTAAATTGAAAAAGCAGTTCTTTCACAAGAACCTATCAATAAACAATACTCCACCATACCTCACGCGCTCATAGTTCGTAGTTTACGCTTTTGGAAAAACAACCTTAATTGAAATAGCTGCATTTAAGTTCTTGTGCTTGTGCATGGGTTATAAAAACAAAGCAACATTTCTGGGAAGGGTCATGGAATCATAACGCAAGCTGATGCAGCGCTTCTTATTAAAATTATTATGATATAGGTCATAGATGCGTAATAGATAGTGTCCACTTCATGTTATTTCATTTTGTTTTTTAGAGATTGTTCACACTATCAATTTGTACCAGAGCATCACTCTTAAGAGCGTGAGGACTAGCAATGGACCCGTTAAAATAAACCAAACAATGACTTTCACAATTTCATTGGGAAGTCTAGGAACAGGCACCTGTATGTGGGTGGACTTGGGAGATAATAGCTCACTTCTTGTGTTTGGTAACCAATATTGCCCTAGCGAAGTGGACGTTGATTTAATTAATCCAAATATCCTAGCCGAACCGAGACTAAATTACACCTTCAAACATGAAGACACTCAACGGATTACCATTAATCATCTTTATCAACAAATCGGTGTCTACAATGTCAGAGTGAACGGGTCGAATATTCTTTCAACGGCATCACATGAGATGGTAGCGGTCGTGTTGCCTTATATTTGCAAAAATCCCAATGTTACAGTAAAAGGTATCAATGATCTACTTAGTGTATGGAGCTAATGATGCTTATTGTTACAGCAATTCTATCCTAGATTAAATACAACGCTTTTACACTTCATTTTAGACCAAGAAAATTAAGCCCTGTAAAATTCACTGCTGAGGGGGGGGGGTCTTTTTTACTAAACGATTTTTTGACAAACAAACTAATTTGAAAATGTCTTTTAAACTTTAAAGAGGTGTTACATTTCTTAATGCAATTTACGTTTTGAACTGCTATATTTGTAAAATATGATTTACTAACTGAGTATCTGACACTGTTCTCGTTTGCTTTGCTCGTAAATAACTGTAAACCAGTGTTTCGATTCAAAACGAGTTCTAAAGATGCGAAATTGGACAATGTTTACATCTGTGGCTCTCTTTTGTCATGAGCAGATCCAGTGCGCAGAAGGAACTGTAACCTATCTTTAAGCTGCAAATTATTTCATAACGATTCGTTTTTTCACAGTTGATAAAAAAATGCTATCTTTCCTGCCAATGCATCCAGATCCTGGCAAAGCAGCGTCCCAAAAGTAGCGACGTCATAAAAGCTAATTGGTTAACAACCAGTTTTATTTCTTTTTCCATTCGTTAGGCCATTCTCCAGATCCAACCAACGCTTTAGGCGCCGCTCAAGTTTATCGCTCATTCGATATAAATTTTATTACCACTAAAGAAATATTTTGTGAAAAGACAGAGGAGACCAAAACAGCCTGGACGATATTGAAACTCGAAGACGACCCTCGAACTCTTCCGAGCAACGTCCCACTTGCTGATATAAGAAGGAGCGAATTCCATTCTGTAAACGATAGCACAGAGCTTACACTTCCGGGGAGATTTTTGCCGTACGGCTTTTACGAGATCCGTGCCCGTGTGGAGATGAGAGGTCTCAAAGATGTGTTTGGAACAGATTCGACGTTTCTCGAGATTATACAGACCCCTTGGCTCGAGCCTGTTGTGAAAGGCGGTTCTCTTCATACCGTGCCTTTTGGATTTGTGGTCAGTTTAGTTTAGACTATTTTTATTGTTTGTACTTTAATGTCTGTTGGCAGCCTCCAAATTACTACAGGCAACAGATTTTTTTTCATTCTTCTGTAAAACTCGTAGCGAAAATTATGGCGAAGATTAGTGAAATGTTAGGTCCGTGGCGAAGTGATCATCACCACTCCCCTTTTGCGTCCAAGACAGAGTGCAAGCTATCGAGCGATAAAACTCCTTTTTTATTCATTAAATACACATGAAATGTCCGCCATCTTTAGTTCACTAGCGAATAGGCAGATTTCTTTGATTGATGATAACTGATTTTTCAAGTTAATTTTTCCAACTAAATGAACATAAAATCGCATCGCTTGAAAGGCTGTATTGTGACTATAATCTCACGGACTGGGCTTCTCAATGTGACTCAATCCCAGTCCTCTCAGCAGTTTCCTAAAGGGACTCCGGTTCCCTCGTTAAATAAAGATTGTACCTGCCTACCTACCCTACTACCTACTTACCTATCTTCCTACCTACCTACCTACCTACCTACCTACCTACTTACCTACCTTCCTACCCTACCTACCTACCCTACTACTTACCTACCTACCTACTACCTACCTACCCTACCCTACTACCTACCTATCTACCTACCTACCCTACTACTTACCTGCCCTACCTACCTACCTACCTACCTAAAGTTGAAAGCTAGGGTTATTTGGATGGAATTTTAGCTCCACATCGCTAGATTTCAAAAGAACGAATTATTACACGTGCGCATTCTAGACAAAATAAGGGTAATTACTATATATCAAGTGTCAAAGCTCATTCATTCTAGTACCTTCTTGGTTAAAAGAGGATCGCGTGACAGTCACAAAAATAAACTGTTGACGGCATGAGGTCTGCGAGGGCATTAAAAGTATTAATACCCGCGTATTAATGGCCAGCGTGCTTAATGTGTCACGTGAAACAGCGACCTTTGTACCTATGAAGCCGAAAGTTGCTTTTCTGGCGTATTTTTAAACAATTGGAGGGCGAGACAAGTTAAGAAAATATGCGTCGTTCACTTTGCTTACCTGCTTACCTCGGGAAAGCAGTATGTTTTGTGATTCCTCGACGGCGATGTTTCTCTCGGCTGCGCCTCGAAAACATTGATGTCTCGGAATCACAAAACATACTGTCTTTCTCGCGCCCAGTAAAAAAGTGTTAATTGTTTGTGGCCTTTTTGCTTGTGTAGGGAATTCTTAATAGCTCAGAGTCGTCAGATCCGGATTCTGGCGGAATGGATGGAATGACCGTTGTCTGGTATTGTAAAGACAAAGATGATACTGATTTCAACGAGCAAAACTTATCTAACGAACCCATTGTCTCTGAACACGATATTGTTGATGAAACTCTACCTGAGGGAGAACCTCTTGAAGAAACGTTACCGGTATATAATATTTAATACGCCTTTACTATTTTAATGAAAAAGCCGACTTCTGATTGGTTAAACCACCTGGGTCAATTCTCATGCAATAGAGACCTTAAGGTTGACGTTTACAGCAAACGGCTAGCCTCAGATACCTTGTTTGCGATTAAAAGAAAATCATTGATTGTCAAATATTTTACTTCAAAGATTTATTGAAGTGATTGCAAATGCCGGTCGCAGACGCCTAGTTTGACTACTGAAACCTGTAAGTTGATGTTCAGTGATTTTCTGTTGACTTGTAGAGTTTAAAGTTTGCAGTTTACAGTTGGACGGCTGTTACGGTTACACATGCTGACAGCGGTTAATTTAAACGTTAACTTAAAGTCTTACACGTCAACTTAAACGTCAAGTGATTACCTGAACTATATATTGCCCATCAGTGATAACTTTTCCGCGGTCATACACCGTGTCTTAGTGCAGCATTTTTTATCCTTTTAATAAGTCGTGTTGCATGAACTATTCACGGTTGATGATTTCGATTATATTATAAAGGAACCTACCGAGGTTAGCCGTTTGACGTAAACGGTAACTTTAAAGTCTCTAATAGCAACTGCTTTTAACTTGACTCGAACCTGTAGTCGTCATGTTGAACGAATTGAAGTCAACGAATTGACTTAGCCCCCCCCCCTGGTTTCTCCAACAGGGAAAGTTGATTGGTGGGTGATACCATTGATATGTATTATGGGCTATCCAACATGAACGCTAGTCTCAAAATAGGTCCGCTTTGCGTACGTGTATCTGCGAATATGGTAAATTTGAATCATCAGTAATTGTTAAATGTCTTATTAAGAGTGTAGGCGCAAAAGCCAAAGTCAAGTCCATTATGACTAAATTGAGAAAGTAATATTATCTGAGCGCAGCAACACAAATGTAGAGCATTTGACTAATACACACAGATGTACCAAATTAATACTAGTAATTGTTTTTAATTTATACAGACTTAAATACCTGGTAAAAATGAATGACTGTTAATTATTTATATTGCATGTGGTTTTGATATTTTCTTTATAATTTTGGCAACATTAAAATATACCCACATTCATCCGATAAGATAAAAACTTCCTACTTAAAAAGTCCCATTGGAAAAGTCCCTTGTTATCTCAAATGGGTAGGGTCTGATCCAATGGACATTATATGGGCTAACTAAAACCTAAAAAGAGATATTGAAGAATAAGTAAGATCGATACAAAAATTTGAATACATCCGTCATAATGATGGGTAGTTTTGCACAGCCTCTGATTGGCTAAGTCGCTCTGAATGGCTCTCGTCCAATGGAGTTTTATCTCTACCGCACAAAATTAGGTTTGATTGCCAGGAGGAGAAATGTGTTTCAATAGCTTTTCGGTATAACTGCTATAACAATAGTTTTAGTATAGTTTAGGTTTAAGTGTTCTTGTTCAGTGAGTTTTCAACTTATACGTCCTCTATTTTCTATCATTTTCTGTCATCGTCTCGTTGTCAGCGTAACGTATTAAGGTGAGATCTGAAGTAGTTAGAACGAGCTTTTGGCTCATCTAACATGCATTTCTTGTTATTGTACCAAGCCGTTGTCTTTATCATTTGTTTAGTGTGTTCGCAGTAAATTTTATCCCACTTTTCCAGCTTGGCTGTTTTGGCTCGGGTCGTGGTCGCATCAATACAACAAATACTAGCCTTGTTCTGGATACAAAAAAAATGGTAGAAGACAAAATGTAAGTTAGTTTAGACAATTGGCCTTTCCCACGAAGGTAAAACTGACCGTATTTAGGTCGTAGTTTTGTGCTACTGTAATCTCGTTGAAAATTTGAAATGATGTGAAAACAGGTTGAAATATTTTTAAATATTGCATGCATCTATATAATAATTGCTCCAAAAGTACATGATGGTACATACACTTCGAGTGCACATGCAGTAGCTTGACTTAAATAAGTTTGCCTGGTCACCCGATCCGAACGTTGTATCCCAATAAAATTATTGTATCCAATAAATTACTGGGATTATCACGGTTAGGGTTAGGGTTGGGGTTTGGGTCAGGGTTCATTTTATATGCATGAAATGACAATTCCAGTAACTATTGGAATTATCAAACGTTGTAACCAGTAATTTTATTAGAATACAACGTTCAGATCGGTTGGCCTAATGTAATTCAAATATAAAAAGAGGGTTATATATATATATATATATAAATCAACAAAGACAAATTGTTTAGCTGTCGCTACTCTGAGTTTCACGCACTTCGGCGATCGTCAGGCAAATGCTAACATATATATTATATATATATATATATATATATATATATATATATATATATATATATATATATATATATATATATATATATATATATATATATATATATATATATATATATATATATATATATATATATATATATATATATATATATATATATATATATATATATATATATATATATATATATATATATATATATATATATATATATATATATATATATATATATATATATATATATATATTCTGATGCTATAACCCCATTATTCTGATGCGTATTCTGATGCTATAACCCCGTTGCAATCAATCGCACAGAAAAGTCTCGTTTGTCTTCAAACGTTTTTTAAAAATAAACGATAACTGAATTCAATTGTTGTTCAGCAAGGTATACCCAATTTCTTTACGCAAAAAAATAGTTTAGTGAAAGTATCATAGAACATTTATTTGGGATGTTGATTTAAGCCGTGAGCCAAGCACATTCTCACTAGTTCTTACTTTTGACTTCGCTTTTAGAACAGCTTTTAACTTTTTTACTTCGTTATTTCGCTGCAAGTGAATATACGATGTAAATTTACTTCGTTTGTGGCTAACACAGTGATCAAACATGTATGTACTAAAGGTCCTAGGAATGATAATGTGTGTGGCACTCATCAATCGTACGTACTTGCAAGACATTTTGAAACTAGGATTAGCTGCATTAAATCTCACGCCATAATTTCTTTCAGGTATGAGATTTGGTTGGTTATTTCAACAGCACACCCGGAATACGGACTACGTCAAGCAATAGCTCCTATCTACTTTCGCGTGGCATTAGGGGTCCCACCCGAGCTTTCCACACTGTAAGTTTTGAATGCTAATTAACCCACGTCGGGAAGGATGGCTTGCATATTTGTCCTTTTTTCGAATTAGTATAGGTAATATGCGATGGCGAGTATACACAATTATCCAAAACTGAATATTATATTATATTAATCCAAAACTGTGCAAGCAACATCGCATGATGATTTGTTTATTATTATCATGACAAAATTACACAATTCAAATGTTCAAGCTTTAAAAAGCTTTTAAAGCATTTATTCACCTCTTGTGGAAGACAATTTTTACTGTCAACATCATTCATTACCTGAATTTATCTGGAGCTGTTCCATTTGTTGAAATACCTTTCAGCCATTTTGTTTGTTTTGAAATCATAGATTGTACTGCTGTACAATTAATAAAATAATTATACACCTCTTAACCACTCAGCATACAGTAATTTTACCATTGTAATAAGGATTTTAAAAACATTTTCAAGTACAAAAATTTTCGCAATAACGAAGTTAAGTCGAATCTAAGATATCGTATCATAAATGTATTTGTGTCTTAATCTTAAGGGGATCATACACATATCTTCCTTAGGAATCTAACCTACATCTTTGCGACTTTCCTGTCGGAGCACCTAAAGTCAATGATTTCTCAATTGTTCCTCAATGGCTTGATTTTTGACATATGTATGATTCCCATTCGAGAGTATGAAGCATTTGCTCTTCTAGAAATTGTCCAACATCGAGTGTCACAAGCTTATAATTTATCGATCCCCAATCTTGTAGTAAATTCTAATTTGCCTCTCTTTTTGTCCACACCCCACCCCCGCTGTGAGAGCAACACCATGCACTATTTTACCGGTGAGGTGATCCTTACCCGTTGCTGTTTAATGATTGCTCATACAACCAGTTCAGTGATTAAAATGTACTTTTTTATTTTACCTTAGCTGTTACAAAAATTGTCGCTCGAGAGTCATTCCTGATGAAAAGCTTATCCTGTTGTCAGAGTGCAGCAAGTATTGTGAAGGCGAGCTGACATTCGGCTGGTCGCTTTATCTATTTGATGATGTGAATCAGCGTGAACCATTTAATTTGTCATCTTTGAATGAAATACCTCCGGCTGAGTTACAAGGCATCGCATCTAATCCAATCAATGAATTAGATATTGCTATCAAACCTCATTCTCTAAGCATTGGCAAGAAATACATTTTCGCGTTTCGAGCAATACGCCCTAGTGGAGTGTATGGAGAACTAAGAACTACCGTGATCGTAAATTCGCCTCCTGTTGGCGGTAAGATATAATTATGAGTAAGAAGTAAAATTTTAATTTCATGTATCATTTCTGTAATCCTTTACCGGCCGATAGTTTCAGCAAATATAAGACTAAAGTAATTCCGAATAAAGTGTGCATAATTAGACTTTACACAATTAAATACTGTATGTTTCGAGTCATTTGACTCATCTTACTACTTCAGCAGAGAGACTACAAGCTTGTAGTTAACGCCATACTTGTAAAATTTCTGCTGAAGATGAGTCAAATGACTCGAAATATACAGTATTTAATTGTGTAAAGTCTAATTATGCACACTTTATTCGGAATTACTTTAGTCTTATATCATTTCTGTCTTGTGTACGTTTCTTGCCCCATTTCTTTTTTTCGTTTGTTTTGTTGTGACACATCATTACAATCATTGATAGTCAAGTACTTGAGCTCATCAATTAAAAAGTTTGTCTATTTCTACAGGTGAATGCCGTGTATCTCCTTTAGTTGGTGTGGCGTTATCAACAAACTTTACATTTACATGTGACAAGTGGGTGGACGATCAATCGCCACTGACATATGAGCTCTCTTATGGTGGTGATAAAAGCAAGACCATATTCGCGTATTATACAGGTCTTTCTGGTGTTGACGCAAGCGTAACTAGTTGGCTGGTTGCTGGAGATGAAAGCAAAAACTATACCCTAACTGTTGCGTTTACTGTTAAGGATAGTCTTGGATCAAGAGCAGCAGTTCAGTATGTTGATGTCGAGGTATAATATATACAGTTATAGATACAATTTCACGTCGCCTATGATAAAACCATATTATTCCTTCTGATGAAGAGTCATTCCTGCTAAATATATAATTATTCAATTGACCATTAAGAGAAAAATTGCAATATGTACATTTTACCAGAATGCATAGCGGGCGTCTAACTAAAACGACTGAAAAAAAATGCTAAGAAAAACATCCAAGGACATAGAACACACAGAGAAGATAACCTCATCTCTTATGCTTGTCCTTCAACAGATGTCAATTTGCTTTTCGAAACCATTTCCGACCGCGATGCATTCTAGTAAAATGTACATCCGCCATCTTTTTCGTCACGGTCAATTGTGACTTCAAAAAAAATACAAAACCAAGTCCTTACACTGTTGCTTCTTATCTTATTCGAAGAAATAAGATTGGAAATGTCAAATGTGGACTTTACCTACTACATACTTTATAGGTTCTACCAAACGAAGAAGTGGATGTCAATCAACTTTCTAGTAAATTCGATGACTTGCTTGCAAGCGGAGACACTAGTGCTGGTCTGGGCATGGCTTCCGCTATAGCTGCTACCATAAATGTGAATGTTAATGCTTCGTCCATCAATGGTACCGGTGCGGAAAATGGTGTCGAGTCTAGTGATGCAGAGGACCAAGGCAAAGTAATTTGTGTTATTGTTACCAATTTATCTAGATACACCTATTATCTAGATAATTACCTAGATAATTCCGTTGTGGTTCAACCGCAGTAAAATCTATATATTTTGATGTAGAATATAAACTCAGTATTTGTATTTGTCTTTCAGAATATTGTATTCTTTATCCAAAAAATAGTGGAGTCGTGTTTCGTTTCTATATAGGTTATTGAGCATGTTCTCACGTCTCTCTCTGGCATTGTGCCAAAAGATGTGACCGGAGTTATGCAGTTCAGCGGTGCACTTGCTCAGATGACTGCCAACCCAGATAAGTTGACCTCAAACGCCACGGTAAGATAACGTAAAACGTGCTTTTGATGTACTTCAATCTCGCTCAACACACTCACTAGACACAAAAACACGACTCTCGAAACAATTTCAGCATATTGTATACATGTACCATGTCATGAGCCTTAAGCTCGATCAAAATATTACTCCTATCGAGGAATTTGACTATTTGAATCAACTGTATATGCTGGCGCTTATAAGTATATCTCTAATAAATCTAAATTTTTTTTCTGCAATCACTCAATCGTTGTTAATTCATTTATCGAAAAAACTTGTATGGTACAATGAAAGAAAACTACTCTGCCATGCCTACGGGTGGATTAACATTTTAAGTTTTAAGCGAAACCAAGAATTACATAATATGTTACCAAGGCATTTTTTTGTGATTGACTTAGAGCCATCCCCTCTCCTGTTAATATGTAAGTAATGTAAATAAAAAATAAAAGCATGTGTTTGTACCAAATGACATTTTGACAATATTTTCACAACAGACAATTGCCCCCCCCCCCCCCCCCCAGTATCATCACTACTGGAGCAATAACACAGTATGATGTACGCATATACGATCGTGTTAGAATTTGTACTTGCCCGGGACAATTTTTTTGAAAATATGACACTCGTGGTACGTGATTGTGTACCAAACATTGAGACATAAGTGCATTTTGTAAATTTAGGATGCAACGTTGTCGATTACGGAGAATTTAGCTGACAGTTTAAAACAATTATCAGATGATGATGCGGGCTTTGAAAATATAAAATCTGGCGCTGGCAATGTCGTAAACGTTCTCGGAGGAATGATTTCTAGTAGTAGCGGAGGCGGTAACGCCTTGTCATCCGCCAATTCAAGCCAGACAACGGTATGTTGCCGGTTCTATTATTTTCTTCGCGTCATATCCTGCCATCGTAGAATTTCGATTCTTTAATGTATTCTGCATTCCTTGAATTCGTCAAAAAATATTCAATTTTCTCAATTTTTTAAAAATACTTTCCCGTCCTTTTGTCTTTGCGCGTTCGTATGTTGGCACCATATGTGTTACATTTTGAATCATTCAATTTACATAAATACTCTGTATTTTTTATTTTGGCAGTTTACTTTGATGGGTACGTGCATATGTGTTTTTAAAGATTGTAGAATGAGAGATCAATAAATAATAAATAAATAACTGAAAATGATTAATTTATTAATTTGATTCCTTTTTGATATGACATGATTTTTTTTAATATCCTTTCAAATTAATGAAATTGAACTTCTACTCGGTCACGGTCTCGCAAGGTAAACTTTTATTGCCCGTAAAATTATGAAGCTTATGGGGCTTATTTTTATGAAGCTTCGGTGGTGTAGTGGTCAGACCATTCGCCTTTCACCCAGGGACGTAGCCAGAACTTTCAAAGGGGGGGGGAGCCCTGCAGATACTAATAATTATGATAGGTTTGACGCGCCTATCGCGTTAAATACTAGGGAGGTTTAGCAAAGAGACGTGACGTCCATGCGACGTAAAATGCCGTGATTGCCCCTTCTCCAGATTTGCTCACGGCATTTCCACATCGCTTTTACCTCGCTTTGGCGTTGTCAAAGGCGTTGTGTCGTCTTTGCTAAACCTCTCTATTAACGAAAGGGGGGGGGAGCCGCGGCTCCCTCGGCTCCCCCCCCCCTGGCTACGTCCCTGCTTTCACCTCTAAGGTTCCGAGTTCGATCCCCAGTAAGGTGGATTTGAACCCAGTCCTCGTGTGAAAAGAGTGTAGTCAACGCTCGTGGGTTTTCTCCGGGTACTTCGGTTTCCTCCCACAGGGAAAGTTGACAGGGTGGGATAGGTAGTACGGGCCCACAGTAATTGGCTCACGCTGTTGTGGTGACCCTGCCCCTGTGGCTAAGCTAAATAAAAAAAGAAAAAAAGAAAAATTCATAAGACTTCCTACATTTAAGCGCTAAGCGCCCTCAGACCAATGGATTTCACTTTCGTTCAGGCAAATGTCAATCGCACCTTAAACGTCATCCAAAACCTGCATTCAACAATACTAAACAACTTGGTGGCAAATGAAGAACCTTATACCATTGAAAGTGAGAATCTTTCATTGCAAGTGGAAAAAAAGACCGCGAAGGCGCTTGGAGGAACCACAAATAAACTGAAGGATTGCAGTTTTAAACTACCCTCTGGTGATGCCTTTGGTTTGACAGGAAGTATGTTGACGTGAAATACTTTGGTTTGCCTGATGATACGTTGAATTAATGACTACCTTACTCTATCCTACACTATATGATGGTATATCTTACCCTATAGGCTGTATGTTTTATGTGTGCCATGTCCACTGTCCAGCATGCAGTGCTGCGAATACTCGTTTCAAAGTGACGCGAGCTACAGGATATACCGTTGCTTTTGTATTTTTTTATATGATCTGGACTCTTTCAATATGACAGTCTTGCGTTTATTACAGTTCTCTCAAATCGAAACGACACAATGCTTCAGATGCAGCCAGTGGACATCAAGGTATAAGAATAAACATTTTTAACTATATTGCCTGTGCTATACGTACCACTTGCACTTTGCTAATAGGTTTATTTTATTAAAACAACAACTGTTTTTGAATGGAAATCAGAACCAGTAATAAAAGGACCACGTTAGCTTGAAGTCAAGGTTTTCTTATGTGGCATTACATTGTATACGAAATTTGCAAAGTTTTACACCAATTGCGAAAGTGCAATCGCCGAATTTGCACCAAAATGTGCACAAATGTGCAAATTGTGTGCTTGCTACTTTTGCAAACCATGTGAAATTCGTCTTTCATTTAAAAAAGCCTTCCTGTTCTCTTCGCCACTTCTTCCTGCTCTAAAATAACGAAAATTGAAGTTACATAGTTTTATATTTCTAAATAAAATGCTCTACATAATTGTTTTGACTTCATTCAATTAAATCTAAGAGATGGCGGATAGCACAATTCTTATTTTATGAAATATTTGTAAAACTTTTATGGCCTAGAAGAAATTGAAAAAAAGGATTTGCCACTGATCCCAACATTCTTTAAATTTTGGGAAGAGAATTTTGTTGCCATTTCCTTGTAATGTAAAGTATTTAAGAAAATAAGTTTATGGAGATTTTGATGAATCAATTTTGCACATGCATGGCTCTAGGCTGCAAAAATGTTAAATCTGTTCATTGAAACACGTTTAAAATTGCTTTATAGGTTTCTTTGTTTAAAGACAATCCTTTTTCCTGGAGCAACGCCAGTTCAAAGATTTCACCAAACGTCATTGACATAGTGATTGAGTCTAACCTCAACATAACTACTTCCAACATGAGTGAAGAAATCGCTATTACCATTGATAGAGATCCCGGTGCGTTTGGAGAAGATACTTCTTTTTTCTTGAAACCAGATGAAATGAACTCAACAATCTACACCAGAGATTATCTCAAATTTCATTGTTTCACTCGGACGAGCAATTATACTGCCATGAATTTTGAACTTAAACCGCATAACCCTGGGATAAATTATAATGTAAGTAAAATTGCACGTTTCTTGTGTGTTTACGTCTTTGTTCACAACAATGCTAATTTCCATCGGTTGTGTGTCAAATACAAAACAAGACGCCTGCTAAGGCGTTTACTCTGCCTGCCAAAACGAAAATGGGCACAAGGTTGTAACTAGAGCGTTCATTGGGAATGGCGCATTTCACTTATTTCTGTCCTGCCCAACGAACTCCTTTTTAAATCAGTTATTATTAGGGTACCTTCCAATGCATTTTAAGACATTGCTAGCACATCTTATGTAATCACTAAGATAACCAAAAATCAATGTCCGAGTGACTTGCCAGGCACACTGCCCAGAGTCCCAGTAAGATTGCATTTTTTAGAATTTAATTTACATTCAAGACTTTCATAGTACATATATTAAACAAGATTCTTTTGTCATAATACCACCAACATATGGCTGTTTTATTTTTGGGTAGTTGCAATTAAAGAAAATTTTATTAAAAGTGCATACAATACATAAATATATTAACCTGATAGCATCGTTTAAATCAATTCTGTAGCTCACTGTCGCGCCTGAAGTCTCCACGATATAATTTGTGGACAACTTTAGACTAACATATCTATTTCTCTCTTTCTGGAATTGGAATTTTAAATATCTCTTACCTTTTATAAATGTATGAGATCCCACAAGCAAATAAATCATTTTGCACGAAATATCAGCATCTCAACATAGGTATAGAAAACCGAGTAAAGAAATCACAACGAATACTTCGTAATTAGAATTAGGAACACATTTCCCATTCTATGAAATGATGGAGTCTGTCAAAATTTGCCGTTTTAAAACATTTCTGGAGCAATGTTTTGATAAAGAACCTTCCTTTCCCTTTTTGTTCACTATTACATGTTAAAAATTGTGTTTTGTATGTAGATATTTCAGTAGAATTTGCATTTGATTTTTGTGTAGAAATTTCTAAATTTCTTAAAAGTGGAAACACAACAGAAAATGACGGAAACACGCTCTGAAAACTTCACCGCGATAAATCGCTCCTCGGTAAAGTTTTGCGGTGGAATTTTTCGCTTTAAAACATTTTCTTTGAGAATCTTTGCACGTAAAACCTTCTTGTTTAGATGTTCTAGCATGCATGTTAAAATGCGTGTTTTGTTGACATATTCTGCTAGAAATTGAGTTTAAACGCTGTGTTTAGGTGGGCTCACGCGGCTTGTGCCCAGCGGTATCTCCCATGAGCGCTGCACCAACTTGTGACAGGGGCGAATTTAAAACTCTGCCTCGCCTACGGCAGGCGGAGTAATTAATTGTGATGATGATCACCTTGAAAAATTATACTATTATTTTCAACTGGGCTTAAATGTCATACAATGATCAACGATCAATAAAACCCAGTAACTGGTACCGTGGACCGATCGCGAACAGAATACAATAATTTCCATTTTAGGTATATTTAAAGAAGGACGGCAAGCCTGACCTGAAGGCACAAGATTACGATTTTTTATATCAGTTACCACACTTCGGTCGATGCAATCTAGGAGATGTTAATATAAGCGACTCCAAGTCAGTTCATATTGACGCGAGTAATTGTTCAACACATCCGTACACGGTGTTTGTATCAAATCTGGATTTTAATGGCACTGGGAAATATTGTTTTGGTAAATTTTATAAAATCTTATTTAAAATTTTATATTACGCTTACTTACTCTTTCTCCCTGTGACCTGTCCTGTAACCCTAGCTCATAATTCTGCCCTAATTCACAAAAGGATTTTCACAATGGTCACATGATTTATTTTGCTAAATACACGGTTATTCAGATCTGATCTGATGAAAGTTTTTTTATTTGTAAAGTTTTCTGAGCATTCGCTTTTCTCTAAACAGAAAACGCTATAGTTATCAAAAACACACGTTAACAATATTTATAATCACTATGTTACAACATCATCGCTGTTCTTTATAATTTACCTTATATTCCTCTTTAGCCGTACAACACACAGAACAATTCCATAATGAAACATATCCGAACCCCGACTCGACGTTCAACTCGCGAAGTCGTCGAGCAGCTCCGTGTGAAGTTGGTGCCAAACGTGTTCGACGTTCGTGTGTCATGATCCGTCCCGCTCCACCGAAACCCACCGATGCCCCACGGGGTAAAATTGTTGTTCTTTCAGCAGATAATCTTGGCTTTGACGGAGAGTTTTTCTACCCAAACCAAACCCCAAACTATAACTTAACCATGTTTGAGTCAAGTTGCCTGTTTTGGGATGTGGCGAACGAGACGTGGAAGGGCGATGGTTGTAGAGTGAGTTCTTTAATGATCAACTGGTTATGTCATATTTAAGTGAGCCAAAATGAGTGCATTTATCGTATTATTAGGATATTTAGATCGAAAACACCTTTGCGCCAAATCATTAGGCTAAATTATTTTAACAATTAAATTAATTTAACAATTATTTAGCAATTAGGTTAACAATTAAATAACGACTAATGCTCTTTAATTGACAATTACAACACCATTAGGCTAAAATAGCAATGGAAAATACATCGTTGTCATTGCAGTTTGTACAATCTTGCGTCTCCTTCAATTAAAATTGACAAGAGTAAGAAAATAGGATTTAGCCATAAGATTTGCGTAAGATGCAAAACGATGAATTTTATCATTTTGGCACTGACGATATGCATATCCGTTTCATGTCAATTGAAAAACTATGAACAATTATGGAATAATATAAGGTTAGACAAAATACTGATCTTCTCTTCTAACGGAATTTTTTCTGTGAGTATTCTATTGCTCTATTTCTTGACAAGTATGACTTTTGTCGTTTGTGTTCAGGTTGATGCTGCTACCAACAGGAAACAAATTCTTTGTCACTGTAACCATTTGACTTCGTTTGGAAGCGATCTTCTTGTTGCTCCAAATCCGATCGACTTTGACTCAGTATTCCAGAATTTTGGCAGCCTTGCTGAGAATGTTGCCGTACTGGCTTTGATATCGACCATTCTTGGTGTGTACATTATTGGCGCTATCTGGGCAAGGCGAGCTGACAGGAGAGATGATTTACTAGTACGTGTAAATTAGACTGTACATGGTACATATATTGTATACACATTAGTCTGTTTCGAATTCAGTACCATATATCATTCCACGACTTCAATTTACCTTGCAACATTATTTATTTATATAGTCATTCACCGTATATGAGCTATTTGGCGATTTGTCTGGTTGAAATACTCGCAGTATATCAGCTTATATATGACGTGAAATTTAGTTTGAAAAAAGATCAAGTACCCCCCCCCCATTTCTAAATTTCCTTAGAAAGATTACATCGTAAGATATCTGTTATTTTATGTGATCAGTACTGTTTATGAGTGCTTTTTCTCCAAATTTTGTAACAAAACAATTTAAAAAAACACCAAATCGTCACAAAAACATGCCACATTTCCGTGGCAAGTTTCGACATGGATTGTGTTTTTTATGTCAGAATTGTTGAGAACTACGTGCTGTTGGGCTATTGTTATAAAACAATACCATTCGCTTTTGGCTCATGTACAACTCGAGGTCATGGTATGATTGTTAGGCATGTATAGTATGGCATCCTGTTTACACTGTACAACTGTAACAATAGATTATTTTATCATACTTACTTTCTCTTTTTCGCATTATCAGGTCGGTCCAACAGTTCTCAAACAAAGAGGATCCTGTTATTACATCGTCACCACTGATACAGGCAACCGACAGGATGCAGGAACCACAGCCAGGGTTGTATTCACAATGTCCGGAGATCAAGGTGAAACTTTACCAGTTTGGTTGCACGATCGCGAGAGACCATGCTTTGAACGCGGACAAAGAAATACCTTTGTTGTCTCTTATCCTGCTGGTGTTGGCGACCTAAGTTATGTTCAAATTTGGCACGATAATTCCGGTACGTCGTCTTGACATTTAAACGTCGTTTGTTAGATTTTTAAATCCTTTAATATATCACTAGGGCCGGAGCGTGCTTAAATATCTTTGGTTAAGATTATTGGAATTTATGATTGTCATGTAAATCCAAAATAAATCACTGTGATGTCTGTGCATTCAGATTAAGACATACTCTCTTATTCACATTTTGTGACGCGTTCAACATTCACCTTGCATTGAATTCTGTTAATTTGCCAAAAAATATATCATTTAATTTCGATGATTGCTACTCAGATTGACGGTTGGCAACTAACAAATTGAAACCGTTAACATCCAATTCGAATTAACAGTATTTGAATGATTTTAGTTATTGTAAAATAATCCGAATAACTAGGCGGATAATCCAAATTCAGGCATTCGCTACCATATTTTGATATAAAGCGTAATTGAATTTGATATAACAACCAGGACATTAATTTTTTAAGAGATTGTATGGTTTGAGGGGCAAGAACCTCCCGTTAAATATATAAGCAATCCCGCCAAAAAGATAAAAGGTTTTTTTAAAACCAAATAACATTTTACCAATACTTTGAGAACAAGGAGTGTTATTGCCCCAACCCGTGTTTCTTGTTGTGAAAATATTTTATATTTTTAATTGAACTGCTTTTGTATTTAACAAGTGGAGATGCTTTTTAAAACAATCTTTTAAAAAAAATGCCGTGTTTTACTATCAATATGAATGTTAATTGAAAGTAATCGGTATTTAATAGGATCATCACCATCTTGGTACCTCAGCCGACTTTACGTAAAAGATGTCCAAACTGGCAAAAGTTGGATTTTAAATTGCGAAAACTGGTTGGCAGTTGAATCTGACGATGGCAAAGTATGCAGAATTCTCTCCATTTCCAATGACGAAGAACTAACAACGTTCAATCATGTATTTTCGAAGCAAGCCGTAAAAGGTCTGATGGATGGCCACATATGGTTTTCTGTTGTTACAAGGCCTCCAGCCAGTAACTTCACACGTGTCCAACGTCTTTCGTGTGCCTTGTGCCTGCTTTGTTGTACCATGATCACGAGCGCAATGTTTTACAACATGGGAGGTCAAGGTCCGAGTCCTTTTGCTGTTCACATTGGATCTTTGGTTATCGATCTAAAACCGTTTGTCATTGGATTACAAAGCAGTGTCATTATTGTTCCCGTAAATGTTCTAATTGTGCAAATTTTCCGTAATTTGCGACCCAAGACAAACAAAGTAGGAGTTGATTGCGATCGGGAAAATGCAGGAACTGCTCCAAATATTCAAGTTGAGAATCAAAGTCCACCTCAAGGGAAGCTTCCGCACTGTTTCATTTTCTTTGCGTACGCTCTTTGTTACCTCGCATCGGCTGCATCGATTTTCTTCACTTTACTCTATAGTATTCAATGGGGGAAGGAGACGTCAACGGAATGGGTCATTGCTATGGTGTCATCGTTTTTCCAATCAGTGTTGCTTCTCCAGCCAGTTAAGGTGGTTTTGATTGCGATAATTATCGCACTGTGTGCTAAGAAGGCTACTGATACAAAGGATAACAGTGATGATGATTTGGTAATCAAGAAGTCCAATGCTGCCGAGCAAAAATCAAGCGCAGATAAGGCGATGGAGCTTCAAAAAAAGATCCAAGCAATTGGGGCGCCTCCAAGAAAACTAAATAAGTTTTATAGGTCAGTGTATTTTCGTGAAAAAAATTATACTTATACGATTTATAATCACCATGCAAATATACGAGGAATTTTTGGTTTGTTGTATTGTGTTCCACACTCTTGGGTGAGCGAATTTACCCAACAGGCTACTGTATTTAACGTCAGTGTTAAAGTAAACGTGAAAGACTTTGCCATATACTTATGTAAACGTAAAGGCAGCCGTTTCTTCCCAATTGAAGACCTTGAGTAAAGTCTGGGTGAGCTTGAACACTGACCGCAAGCTTAGTAACTTGAGGGCTAAGAACTTGCAATTCCGCAAATCCTTAAATTTGGCTCATCTTTGCCTATATAATCATATATATTATCATGTTATGAAATAGATTTTTTGCCTATACTCTCTGGGCCATACAGTCCCATGTAGGTCGTTGTACTGAAAAACCTCATCGATTTACCGGCCTATTATTGTAAAGGGTGTACGCGCAAAAATGTACCTAATTCTAGCGGAACCTCTCTGAGATGGAATGCATCAATCGCTTGTTCAATTTCTTGTCCTGGTCAATCTATCTCCACCTCTTATTGACCATCAACCTTTTGAGTCTTCGCACAGATTCTTTCTTTCTGTGCATGATCCCTCTCTTCGTCAACAATTTTATGTTGCGCTCAGCGTAATGGAATATGATCCTCTCCTTGATCAGGGTGAGATCAAACTGTGCTGGCGTGTCTTGACTCACGTGTCCTATAATTTCAGACGAGAATTGCGTTTTGAACTCAGACTGTCACAGTTCATTTACGTGACTACCACACCTTTTTTACCCATTACTTCAAGGATTGAATGTAAATAGGAAAAGTTACTAAATATTGCAAGAAGATGCACCGTCAGATTTACTTACATTTTTGTTTGTACACCCTTTAAACACGGGAAATTTGGTATTTTGAACAAAAGAACATCGTTTCGCACTAGTTTTCCATTGAACTGATATCACGAGTGAAGTGAAATATGCATCGCAATGCAATTAATGCATGTTAAGCAATATATCAATTCGTGAATTCAATATTTTCCTATTTTTCAGTCCTCCACGGCCTGAAAAGCTGAAGAAAGCAAGAGACAAGCGTCTGAAAGAGATTAAATCTAAAGCGGCATTGAAAGAAATTTTTGCTTTTTTCCTGTTCCTTGTTTTTCTCATAGATGTGGCATATTACCACAGGGATTCCAATACCTTCTTTTTGACAAAGACTTTATATGAAATGTTTGAGGAAGTGGACGCGTACAGTCTAGATTTATCTGCGGTATGTCCTTTTCTTTAGACGTATATATATATATATATATATATATATATATATATATATATATATATATATATATATATATATATATATATATATATATATATATATATATATATATATATATATAAGAATAATTTGTGTTGGGTTATAAAAACCAATTATAAAGTGCTCAATGGATTTCCAGAACATAATCAACAAATAAGACACAAAGACACAAAGACTTAGCAAGTTGTGTAAGGCATATTCATTACTATTTAGTTTCTTTTTCTTTTTTTTTCATTGCTATTTGTCTGAAGAGTGCTATACTAAGTGTAGTACGAAACTAAATAGTAATGAATATGCCTTACACAACTTGCTAAGTCTTTGTGTCTTATTTGTTATTTGTTATATATATATATATATATATATATATATATATATATATATATATATATATATATATATATATATATATATATATATATATATATATATATATATATATATATATATAAATATAAATATAAATATATATATATATAAATATATATATATATAAATATATATATATATATATATATATATATATATATATATATATATATATATATATATATATATATATATATATATATATATATATATATATTCTATTCTCAAAACTAATGTAAAATAAGTTACTTCAAAAACGATGTACCTATCAGGTATTACATATAATTTACACCCCTTTGGCATCATGTGCCCTCTTTAGTAGTCGTCCGTAATATAATAATTGTACTCACTAGGTTTCTGACGGTGATTCTCTATGGATGTGGTCACGTGAAACACTTATTCCAGGATTATATTCAACCAAGTGGTACAATGAGAAGAAAATCGAGGAAGGATGGCTTAAAAACAATGAAGATTACCTCGTGGGTGTCCCACGTGTACGATTGCTTCGTGTGCAGCAAGGTACATTTTAATTTAATCTTATAGCGTATTTTGTGTAGCCTATCTTGCATGGACATCACATTTTTCATCCCCGTACAAATTCAGTTCTTTTTTCTCTAACAATGCAAATTTCCATTTTCTTGATATACGATTTAGTCACATACATACTGTTAGTTTTAAAAAGCCGCATATATTATAGTGCATACGTCAGCGCTTCACGCGACGCGAATTATGCCGCTTATCTGGTTATCAATCATAACTTGTCAATCTAGTTGCACCATCAGGTTTAGTTTTTACGAGTTGCGTGACTAAAAGAAGGTCATTGTGCTGGTACGTTCTGTTCTGTAAGGATTAATTTCTATCTGTGGACTCTATCGATATTATACGTTCTCAAAGTTGTACTTCAATCCACAACGTATCTACGTGCTCGGAGCGGTTTGCAGTGGTAAACGTCATCGGTGCGCTTGTAAACCAAATTCGAAACGATTTCTCGATTTCACGATTTGTCGATTTCCGATTTGGAACTGTTACAATACAGCTAATTCAATTAAGGTTGACATCAACAATAGTCAAATGGCAAATGTGCAATATGCATGAGCGTAAAAAATGATGGTAATAATATAGTTTTAGATAAGATCAACACATCAGCAGCCTTGTTGGATTACAAATATAGTATCTAGTATGATATTTTTTAACATCCGCATGCATGTAAAGAATCATTCTTTTGGCACTCGATCGATCATATTGCACATTTGACTATTGTCGATGTCAACCTTAATTGAATTAGCTGTATATTTAACCTGAAAAAAGCAACATTGTCTACCTCACTGGTTTTCCAATACTCAAATTCTATCGAGTTCGAAAATATCAGCGCACCATTCAACCCAAATGCAATCTCATTGGTTTTAGTCAATATCTCTACCATTAATTGTTGTTCACTCTATCATTGGGATTACACATACCTCTCAGGATCTACATATTCCACATTAATATACGGCTTATAGCATGGTTCAAGTGCAATTCCGACAAATTTGTAGAGTGAGTCAAAACTATACGAATACAAAGACTGGTGCAATTGAAGTCACCTAAGCACTCGTGGGTGCTTTTTTTTAATATACCGCATATTTTTCCTTCAAGTTTTTTCTTTGGGTTTGTCTTTCCGACATATGAAAATAGATCTTCATTCGTACCGACAAGTTCGTCCGTGACATAACAGCGTACCGTGCTAATAAACCTTAACTAATGTCATACGTGTGAAAAATGTCATTCTTCTGTTTAATTTCTATAGATTCCTGTCAGATCTCCAGTTATTTTGAAGATACCATTCCACATTGCTATGACGGTTATACCATTTCTAATGAAGACGTCATCACCTATGATGTCGGCTGGGAACCACTGTCGCACGGCAACTCCAGAAAACGAAGAGATATCCAGGGACCCGAGACCGAGAACGAGTGGACTAAATTGCTATCAAGTTACAACAACAGTATGAAAATCAGACACAAACGGGGTCTTGATCCTATCATGGGTGGTCTGAGTGGGAAAAAGCGAAGAAAAAAGAAAAGATTATTAGCCAGTGGCAGTCCAAAACAGTACGTTGTGAATGATAATGCATTGCTGCCCAATGGAAAAGTTCTCTCATGTCTTGGGAGATGGCGTCATCAAAGCATGGGTGATCTTCGGGGATTCCCGTACTGGGGGACCCTGACAATGTATAGTGGGAGTGGTTATGTTGCAAACCTTGGGTATGACCCAATATCTGCTTACACCGTTGTTGCTGACCTGCATTCAAATGGTTGGATCGATATTCAAACACGCGCTGTGTTTATCGAGTTCACCGTCTACAACGCAAACACGAACCTTTTTGGAATTTTGTCATATTTCATAGAATTTGGTCCCTCCTCGACAGCTGTTACACGTTCTCAATATCAGGCGGCGCGATTTTATATCCACCTAAATGGCGCAGAAACATTGTCTCATGTCTTGGTCATATTCTTCATGCTATATTTTCTTTACAGAGAAGGAAAGCTTGTATATAAAGAACGGTTGGCTTATTTCAAAGGTTTCTGGAATTGGATTGAAGTCATCCTCATTATTTCTGAATTTCTGTTGATAGTTTTCTTCCTTGTACGTCTGTACGAAATTGATCGGAATATTCATCAGTTAAGGGAAAACCCAAATGATTATGTTGGTTTCCAGTATGCCGCGAATGCCGATGAGCTGATGACATATGTTATTGGCATACTGGTGTTCTTCTATACATTACGCTTTTTGCGTTTGCTCAGATTCAATAAAAATTTCCTTGTGATCGGCAAAACGTTATCTAGAGTCAGTTCGCCAATTTTAAGCTTCTGTCTGCCTTTTATTTCTGGATTCTTTGCATTTGCCATGCTGGCTTTCACCATGTTTGGCACAGAACTTGAAGATTACAGCTCTTTCGTAAGAACGATGGTGACGCAATTCAGTATGACGTTAGGAGACTTTGATTTCGAGGCGATATTCATGGTCAATCCAACAGTAGCTTCTATATATTTCTTCTCGTTCATTGCATTAAACGTGATGGTGTTAATGAACATGTTTATCGCAATAATCAACGATTCGTACGCCGAGATTCAAGAAGAAACATCTGAAATTGAAAATGAATTGGAAATAATCGAATACGTCACAGCGAATGTGACCGGTTTCGTTAGCAGCAAATTTCACCGTGGTAAAGTTGTTCCTGAGAGAAAGAAGAAGAAAAAGCGCAAGCGAAAGTCTAAAAAGCTGGCTCCGTTTGAAGAGCTCTCGAATGAGTTAGATGTGCGCGGAAATAAATTAGAAATTGCTGTCGAAATCTTTGAAAAAAGTATGGCACAAGATGAAGAGGAAGAAAAGAAAATTTGTGCCGTTCCGAAAGACAAACAAGATACATTCTTCAGAGTGATATGTTTGATGGAAACTGTTGTAGAGGAAGATGAACTTTTAAGCAGTGATGATGAATATAGTGGTGAATCTACGGATGAAGCTCCAAGTGATATCGAATCTGGTGGCAAACTTAGTGATGAGCGTGTTGGTGTGTCTGGAGATTCTGCAGAATCAGATGATGAGTCCGACCTTGAATAATGATTATATACTGATAATGAGCGCGCATTCCACGATTCTGCTTGATCATTTTATTTCATTATTTCATTTGATTAATTTTGTTTCATGCACATATATCATGATATTTTTGCCCAAATGTAAAGGAAGAAGATGCAAGATTCAGGACTTCTTGTAGTGGATTCGGCATTTTTACTATTGGGTTCCGGATTCCCTGTAGTGAATTCCAGATTCGTATCAGTGAATTTTGGATGTTTACTACTAGACCGAAAATTTTGCCGGATCCTGCATTCTAGGATTTCTTTACACCAGGCGAAAATTGATTACTGACTTACTGATTATAGCCTAATTGCGATATTAAAAATATTATGGAATTATATCGATATTTTTCGTTTGTTAAATTTCTCTCATGTTCCCAAACAATGCTTTGCATATTTTCAATACGAGTAACTTTCGTGTAATAGTGATTAAAGCAGTGATATGAGGCATGAAAACTCGTAAGGAACGGACCATTAAATTTTTGAGGGGGGGGTTGCGCAAATACCAAAAAAAAATTCGCACACTAAAAAAATACGGAGAAAAAATATCGTGCACAAATCAACAAAGTAAAAAAAAATCGAGCAAGTTGTTTATAAAGACATATGTGTGTGAAAAAAATCTTGCAATGAAATGTGTAGAAAAAAAATCGTGTTTAACTGGCACGAAAAAAAACATGCACAAAAAAATTGCCCAACCCCCCCCCCTCTCAAAAATTAAATGGTCCGTCCCTAAGTGAAGAATGCTATAGATAATAGGAAATTCCTGAAATTATTATAAAACAGATAGCCATTGATAACAGTTCAGTACGAAATATGCATAAAAAAATTGGGAATATCTTTTTCGATATTTGGATATGTCAAAATCAAGTCAAATATCAAAATATCGATATCTAAAAATGTCGATATTTATCGACATATTGCAACATATATAGCCTACAGTACATCAGTAGTTTCACAACGTCAAGCACTAACTATGAGCATGCAACTCCCACTTGAATAATTAACACTTATTGAATGGACCCGAGGAAGACAGTATGATTTGTGGAAATTAATGAAATTAATTGCTATAAAATAGGCCTTTCTTGTACGAAGTCAAATGCTGGAAAAGGGTTACATGAAATTTGATTGGCTCAGCATTTTTTCTAGCAAATTACCCCAGGAACAGAAAGTTTCTGCATTTTTCTTTCTTATGTTACAATGCGAAAACACCATATTCTACTGCTATTATACATTAGTAGAATCATATTAGTATTGCAAATGCTGTAATTTGATTGGCTCTCTGCTCCAATTCCTCATAACTCATATTCCTCAATAGTAGCGAGTGGCGAAAAAATTATTTTCGTTGAGATTTTTTTGTTAAAAATATGCTTCATTCACGGTAATTTATTGATATTTTGTTCTATTTACTAGACTTAGCCTCAACGTTCAAAACGCTAGTGATGCATGGTGCTCTCACGAATTCAAATGTACATCAGGTTGAGCTGTAATTATTATGAATATGACCCTAATGAAAGAATTAAAAATTTGAAATTCTATCGCTTGCTGAATCGCTTGTCAATGTATCGTACGATATTGAATTACCGGCTGTATTGTTCGCTGAGTATTGACCGTTCAGGCATTATAAATTCCAACTCAACCAGAGCATTACGAAAATGCCCGGCTCAATTACAGTAGACGAAGCGTTACAGAAACTCGGAGGATTTGGGCTGTTTCAATGGCTCATCTACATCGGCGCGAGCGTTGCAGAAATGGCTGTGACCTACCAAGTATTTCTGTTGACATTTATCAGTGCGGAGCCAAAATGGGAGTGCAAAAATGCAAGTTTGGTTTGCAATTTCACAGAGCCTATCGGTCTAAATGACGATGACTATAACGCGAGGTGCGATATGCCCAGATCAGAATGGAAATTTGCAGATGATTTTACATCTATTGTCACGGAGGTTTGTTTTGCTAGATTTCATTATAACAGCAAGCAAACTACAGGGTGTCCAACAAAAAGCGGACGGCTATTGAATTCATCTATTGTCTATATTGGCCATTCAAAGTTGTAACAATAGCTGAATTCAACTGCGTCCACTTTTTGTGGGACACCCCGTATATAATTTTGCTTACATAGCCATGCACCTTTACCCGTGGTCCGCGGTAATAATATACAACAAATGCTATTGTATTCTTATTTTGGACGAATTATGCACGCGCATGTATGATATGCTATTTATTTTGAGTTTAAGACATGTTGATACATGTATTTTGCAAGAATAGATTAGGTTTCACGTGATATTTCAATGTGGATGCAATGCTATTCTTTTTGCGAGCTGTGTGCTTATAGGCAACTCCCCATGAGGTTTTCCTTCCTTTGCAAGATCAACACACATGCAGGACATACCGTTGCAAATTTATACATGAGCAAGTCCCGGCAGCTATAAGCAATCACATCATGTGACTATACGTCTTTAAACAAAAAAGGCGCTTGCTCATGTAGGCGTAAACGCGCCTATCTGCTCAAAAGAGTTTTTTAGAAGCTGTTAACTGGTTCCGTAAAGGTCTGCGTCATCAACACCCAGCGTTAAATAGTAAACTGTAAACTTGGCAGATACTGTATTGAGGATACTACGGAGAAACGCATCGGAAATATTGTCTATTGCGTAACACATTTCGATTTCGTAGAACTCACTCTTAATTTAACTTGACTGCTAAAAATTACGTACATGTAGTCCATATTATCGTACCTTTATTATCACGTACTGTATCAATATCACTGCTTCTGTCAAGTCGGTTTGTTAACCCAAAATATTTTTATCGCGAAAGAGTTGATGGTTCAGTGATGAAACTTTAGAATTACGCAATAGCAGAGCTTATTAGATTTCACGCGCTGATCAACTGTGATCAACATGTCAGTTAGTTACATATTCTACTGATATATCTGCCAAAACACACACTTAGAAATTAGGGATGTGCCGGATACCGTTTTTCCGGATACCGGATAGAACCGGATTGTAGTCACCGGATGCCGGTCAGAAAAAAAAACATAACCGGATACCGGATAGTAACCGGATACCGGATATTCACCAGATACTCGTGGATCACAACTATTTCTTTGTTAGAAACACAACATTTTTAGCTAAACAGTATAATTGGTCCAGCATGTTCAATACAATAACAACTTGTCGTTTATCTCACTATTTTCGACTAAAAAAGCCACAGTCAAGTTTTCCATTTGATGTTTGTAATAAAATATGTCACAGTACTATCCGGTAAATATCCGCCGAACTTCACCCGGATACCGGATAGTGCCGGATGTCTACATTTTACCGGATACCGGATAGTGCTATCCGAATCCGGCACATCCCTATTTGAAATATAGTGAGCAAAGAAGCGACAAGAAGGTTGTTTAATTTTGTACAAAACGTCTCATCCGAAAAGTTAAAAACTACAAATTTTGATAGATTTCAAGGTCAAACAGTATACTGTATGTCTCTTGGTTTGTTGTTTTCACTATGTGCAATGTTTTCACTACTTGTGCTTACAGTGTACACTTAATTCTCTAGTGTTTGTCTGTTATTGCCATTATTTGGTACAATTCAATTCAATTAATCTTTATTTGATCGCGATAAAATACATATCGTATGTTACAAAGTAAAACTATCTACTTCTAATTACAATTATTTTCCAACAAGATTTTCTAGAACCTAAATCGCCAATTCATGTTTAAAAGTTAGCCGATTCCTAAAACATTTTTATACCTAGTTGTGTTAATCTGTGGTTTAGATATATGTTCAGTCCTTAGATTGTATTCGGTATTTCTTATCTTTGGCAAGAATTCATATAATGGATGGTTCTCTAATTTCCTAACCTTATTAAAAATCCTTTTATTTTGTTCATTTAACAATAATTTGGCGTCAATTGGCTTTGATGTATAGCCACGATTTTTACAGCGATCCAAAAATTGCTGGACACTACGAAGCTCTGCATTGGAGGCTCCATACACCGACAATCCATATGTAATGTTAGGCATAATTAAAGCCTGGAATAGGTAGTCTATTTCATTCTGACTGTAACCTTCTTTTCGCAAAGACCTTAACACGAACAGAGATTTGTTGGCTTTGCATAGTTTGTTTTTGATATGGGTGTTAAATCTGCAGTTGTTTTGTAACCCCATTCCCAAGACCGTCAACTCATTACATTGTGAAATATTCATGATAGTTTCGTAACCCTCAACATTTCCTTTTTTTCGAAATATAAGTTCATGACATTTCTCTGGGCTGCATACCATTTTGTTATTTTCAGTCCAATTGAAAAATTGTTGCACAACTTCAGCTGAATTATCATCTTTACATTTAAAAACTGGGACTGCGACCGTGGAGTCATCTGCGTACTGCGACCGTGGAGTCATCCTATGCTTGTGTATAATTTCTTGAACTTCTTGTTCTTTTAAAAGGTCAAATTTGAGTATCTTATCTATATATAATTTAATATTAAATGTTATTATGTTATTAGGGCTAACACTTTCAAATGTAAATATTTTTCACTATTACTGATGTGTATATATCATGTATAGAAACTGTGTACCAATACTTAGAAGCACTCATGCTCAAAGTCCCATTAATGCTTAGATCTAGACCGGCATTTTCCCTTTGGTGGCATTGGCAGTTTGACTCACTTTATTTAAAAAGCTGAATCACTAGCAGTTACATTTAAATAAAAAGCTAATTTTGCATGAGTGATTGATGTTAAATTGATACCAGTTAATCATAAAATTTTGGTCGTACAGGGTGTATAAAAAAAAGTAGACGCTTTGAAGTGGCAGCAAATTTGATTAGCTGCAATCTCTTTGCATCAATTTGACAGTTCAGAATACTTCTATTTGAAGGTCATTTAACAGATTTAATTAATTCTAATCTTCAAATAAACCAGGGATATCTTTAAAAATATAATGAATTACAAATTCACATTTTTTACAGCCTATTTAGTTCGCTGAAGTTATTCTAATATGTTCCATGTGTATACAATCATGCATTTTTACCCATGTATTAATCCGATCGAATTAAAAAGCTTTCAAAGGTTCTACTTTGCTTTGCACCCTGTAGCAAACCATATTTGTAAAACTAGAGTTTTTTTATTTATGCAGTATGTACTTGACGTGCATTTTTATATCGATTTTTAAAACCAAAATTAACACCATTAATATCCATGCAAATTTGGTCCCAACAATTGCAATTGTCGTGAAACAAACTACAGTACAATTATATAGATCAGCGGAATATTGATTGACATTATTGTTGGGATTGAAATCGGAGAGGACTGTGTGAGCGTAACAATTGTATGATTAAACTACAATAAAAATACTTCTTAAAACATTGTGGGGGAAATCAATACACATTTCACTACACAATAAATGTTAAATATTTTAAATGTTTATTTCTGAAATAATACTGTTAATAAAAGTTTATGTATAATCATTTCAAATATGTTTTTATTAAAAATTTTATGTTATACAGTAATCATTTCAAACACATTGTACTATTATATAATATGAAATACTACTATATTTCAATATTTATTTATTTCAATCATTGTAGTACATATTTATGCTCTGCGCAGATACATGTACGCATAGCGTACCTATTTTTCGCTGTACTGTGCTAGTGCGGAGAAGTAGTACAAAACTAGGATTATCTGGAAAATTAGGAACACTTGTGTTTCTAAAGGGTCTGAAGCTGTGAATTGCCTATTTTGCGCTGGAAAAAGGAGATTCCATGCACCGGGAATGGGATTTTGGACCAAAAAATAGAAAATGGAGAAGGAATTAAGATTTGAGTAAGTCACTAGGACTTTGGGACTTGTGCATTTGAGCAAAAGGATTTAGTCAAAATTTGAGCAGGGAAGAAAGGGAATAGAATCCATCTTTCAAAACCCTGAATATAAACAGCTCGGACGAAAGTGCAATGAGAAAATTCTGGTAATATCATGATAGCAATTTATTTACATGAAAATAAGCCGCGCAACGTAATTTCAACGTGGTTACGGATTCATGTCTCGTTCTTTTTTGAACTCTAGGTGGCTTCACTACGTATCTTCACTACGTGGGCAAAAACTCTTTACCAGTTATTATCGTTTGATACTGTAGAAAATAAATTGACCTCGAGTAATGTTGTGCTGCACTCCGAGAAGGGATATCAATAATGTTACAACTTTTGTTGGTAAACAATGGTGTAAAAATTGTTAAAGTGCTCATGAAACGAAACTCTATCCCTGACGTTTTATGATCTCTGTGTAAAGATAACGTGAGGTAATTGTTAATTTCCTTTGTAGAACATCATTAATATGCATATATCATAGTTGTGATATCACTGTGTATTATGATACTTTAAAACGTTTTTTAACTTGGAAGAATGGTGAATAAAAATGCCAACTAACATTGCAAATTTATCGTTGACGATATAAGAGAACACCGTGCAAACCAAAAAACCTCATTATTCACTGTGATGTCATATATATAAGTATTATATTTGCGTCGTATTCAAAGTAAAATATCTCAAGAAAAAAGCAAAATAATGAAGCTGTCAAAAAGAGGTTAACAAATTAATTTACATTATCTTTATCCTTTATACCGTTGGGTGAAATTTCGTTGTTTACTTTAATTAAACAATAACATCATTGAATCTCGTTGAGTACAGTGGGAAAGAGTTGAACATCCATAGTACAGGAGTTGTGCGGACCTTTAGTGGAAGTCGAATGTATTTCTTAAATAAATACTCTAAATGCTCTAAATTTTTCTTTCTTCAGTTTGATCTTGTTTGCGACGACTCAATCCTCGCCACAGTGGCAAGCATGTTTATTTTCGCTGGATGGATTATCGGCAGTGTGTTGTTTGGTTTACTATCGGATAGGTTTGGTCGCAAGATCGCGTTTTTGTCCAGTGTTATAAATATCTCTGTGGTTGCTCTCGCTGGCGCTTTTGTGCAGAGCCTTTGGCTGTTCATTGTCATCAGATTCTTTGTTGGTGTCGGTATAGGTAAGATTGCAGAAATATGTTTTTGTTTGATTATCATATATCCCACTAGTACCTAATTTTTGTTTGCTTATTATCGATCATATTTATTTGGTCCATTTCTGCTGGTTCGTTTCCTAGCACAATCCACGACTCCAACCTGCTGTAGTTGTAAGTTACTTATTTGATATACGATACAGAAGAAAAGAATCAAAAGATCCCGGATCCAAACCGGATCATAGTATTAATGTATATTTTTGGGGTTGTGGTATGGATATGAATAACCTGGATAACCTGATAAGTTAAACTGTAGGGATTGTGCACGTGTAGAGCACCAAGACGACAAGCAATCGTTTCAAAGACCCTAAAAAGTGTAAACGTAACATGAAACACTAAGAAGATTTATGGCAATTTTCCATTTGGTCGTAACTGTCATAGCAAAGCCAATCTCGACGATGCGATATTGTGCAGATCTACCTTCTCTTTTTTGGGATGTATTAAAATTAATTAGTCATATCAAATATAGATCGGCGTACATACTCTATCACATCGGTCACTTTAAAATATTCAGGACTAAATAAAAACTAGTACGGTCAAGATGAGAACGAGTACGACTACGAGATCATTTCTCTCGTACAAAACCGTATTCGTCTTCGCTCTGGATCATCTGCTGTTTTCAAGACATATTGTGCCAAGGAGGATACAGGATATCAAAAGCTGATTTTCAACGTAGCCAAATCCAAAACTATATCTATTATAATTACACCCGCAAGGAACACTGGACCTGGCGTGATAAAACCTCGGCGATGAGTTTCCAAATTTGATTGTTAGTTTACTGAGATGTGTATTCCAGATTTATTTATACCAGTGAGTCAAATAGTCCCGAGAGTGCAGATCTCTCAAACTGGGGGTGGTAGTGTTAAAGGGGTCTATTGTCAAAGGGGTCAAGCAAGTTTGTACGTTTCATGAACAAACAAACTGATTTTTTTTTACCTGGGAAGGATAATTATATATTAAATACATGTTCGTATACTAAATATAATACTTGTTCCCTTGGTTACGTACGACAAGATGCAAAAGTGACTCATCTAATGTTTGACTTGTCCAACGTTTTTTAAGGTAAATCAACCTTTAATACACCGGCCCCAGAATAGAATAACGCATTGAAACAGCCTTAGATGTAGGCCCTCCTAGAGTTAATATATTTGATCTTAACCCCCGGATGATTATATATAAAGCACATTTTTGTACTGTAAGTATTAATCCAATGTTTGCGTATGAAATTAATTATTTTTCTTTAGGTTGTTCCGCTTCGCTCTTTATCATTCTAAGCGAATTTTCGGGCGTGAAGCACAGAGGAACCATGGGTGTTATATTCTGGTTTTCTTTCATTTTTGCATTGTGTATTATACCACTGTACGCACATCTTATACGAGACTGGCGCATGTTGACGATTCTTACGAGCTGTCTTGGGTTTCCTGGATTCATTGTTTGGTGGTAAGTCAGTGTTACCGACTTTTTTAGGTACTGCTTGCTTGGTTTGTCGCGGAACTTGGCTAAGCTGAACGAATCATATCTATATTTTTCTGGCTGTTTTATCCATTTTTAACACGCCTTGGGTGGGATGTTTTGTCCATTCTAAACTATATTATTGTCATAAAATGCGTGCAAATTAACAGATGTAAACGGACACCAGCCAAAGAGTGCTATTTAATTAAAGTGAAATTAGTCACGCAGAAAAAATATCTCTCCTGCCTAACCAATCTTGCCTGTCAACAAACAATGATTTACAGAAATAGCAACAAATTGTACAGGCATAAATTACATTCTGCCGACGTGTTGACAAACGTTTTTGGTAAATAAATGATTTGATTAGGAACGATTTTTTCCAAGAAATCAAAACATGGAATACTACTTTCACTTGAATACTTAGGATATTTCCAGAATCAATACGTTACTACCTCATCAAAGGGAAACAGGATAAAGCTCGTGAAGTGCTGGAAAAAGTTGCGAGATACAACAAAAAACCCATGATTGAAGATAAACTCGAGCAGATTGAAGAAGAACAAAAATCTTCAATAAAAGATTTGTTTGCTACTCCACTCATGAGGAAATATACTTTGTTGTCTTCTTTTATATGGTAGGTACGCCAAATCTATGTTACACTGACATGTATAAGTTTAATTTTGTTTGTATAGTTTTATTCATAGACATAGTAGGTCTAGATTGCTGACTCTCCATCGGAGGCGTGACCTGTATGATAAATCCAAGATGGCGCGGGAACCGGGCAAAAAACTATAAGACTCTACAGGGAAACCCATGTTTTTCGCGATTTAAAACGTCTCGTTGCTTGGAATCGCTTCGAATCAACATTTTTTGGAAACAACTAATTATTGCGGAAGTTTTGAGCACTATTTGTGTAATTTCTGCTGAATTCCTCGTGAAAATCTCGCTCGTGAAATGTGTTGTAAATTGGTCACTTGGTCAGTTCGAGACATTTGTTGTCCAAAATATGTATTTTTGACCGGCTTTGGCCTCTTGGGTGTTATTATGACCTACAGCTATCCTAAATTAAACATTTACAAAACGATGGAGCAAGATCTTCGCGTACAAATCGATTGTTCGCTTGATTTGTGTGGTGTGTGATACCTGATACGTTAGTAATATTTACTACATAGATACGACTTCAAGCCAACGTACTGTTTTCGAACTTCAAAGACGGATAGGTTATCAAGTAAATATTGTCTGAATTATGTAATATGCATTACCAAAATATAATCGAAAACTGGTGCTACAGCTGCTAGTTTCGTTGGTGTGAATCGTGTGTGAAATGTGGGTAGAATTAACTGAACAATCCACAGTTTAATGACCGAAATTTTTTTGTTTGAATTTAAACTATATGTTTACTTTAAAATTAACATAATGGTAAACTTTGGCATACTTTTGCATACACTGTACATAGAATGCGACATGCACCTGCTTGCTAGCTTGTGCAATATTGGAGCAAAGTCTGCAAACATGCGAGTATGGTAAAGCAATATTCTATGCCCATTTGCTATATTCCAATGAACAATTAGTCGTGATTATAAAATCATTAATAATTCATAAAGAAATCTGCACAAATCATCAGAAAATCCAGGCTAACCTGCCAACTGTGCTCAATATTGACAATGATAAATTGATGATGATAAATTTATTTACTGAGTCTGAGGGTCATCAACCAAACTGAACCCAGACCACCTGATTAGACTCTAGAAGTTTTCTACATTTCTGCGCAAAATTCTCTGGTGAAAAGGATCTTTTATGCGCAAACTAAAACTTTTCAGTCTGGGTAGTTTGCACACACTCAACACAAATTTAACCTAATTAAGCCTAATTAAGGGTAAAAGACATTGTATGAAGTGAACACAAATACCGCTAGAATAATTTTCAAATTGGCAACGTCAAAAAAGTATCATCTTGCTCCATAGATTCATCGACACACTGTGACACTGCATTAGTATACATGATTCATTGTAAATGAAAATCACACACCACACAAATCAAGCGAATAATCGATTTGCACGCGAACATTTTGCTCCATCGTTTTGTAAATGTTTGATTTAGGATAGCTGTAGGTCACAATAACAACCAAGAGGCCAAAGCCGGTCAAAAATACATATTTTGGACAACAAATGTCTCGAACTGACCAAGTGACCAATTCACAACACATTTCACGAGCGAGATTTTCACGAGGAATTCAACAGAAATTATACAAATTGTGCTCAAAACTTCCGCAATAATTAGTTGTTTCCAAAACATGTTGATTCGAAGCGATTCCAAGCAACGAGACGTTTTAAATCGCGAAAAACATGGATTTCCCTGTAGAGTCTTATAGTTTTTTGCCCGGTTCCCGCGCCATCTTGGATTTATCATACAGGTCACGCCTACGCAATAGTAATTATACCATGAGTCAGCAATCTAGAACTACTATATCTATGGTTTTATTGTACGTTATCCTATGTGCCAGCGGTGGTAAAATGGAATAAATTATTGCACTATATGCACTTATGCACTATATTTTATAGATTTCGTTTTTATTTTTAGCTCCCATCTTAATTTTTTATCGATTCCTTCGCTTTATCTCTATCCGTTTCTTCTTTCTCTATAATTTTTAAACCGAGGATAGCTAAATGGGTGGAAGAAAATAATTATGTACAAACATTAATTGTCTCTTTTGCCACTACTTTTATTTACTTTCCCTTTTTTTTCATCCATTTTGCCTCTCTTTGTTCTCTTAGTCAGCCGCTCATCGTAGTCAGTCGTTTCCATAGTCAATCGCTCATTTTTACTCTTTTTTACTCTTTTTTTCGCTTTTTTCATATTTGTTTGTTTTCTACGATGGATCACCCTGTCATCCATTTCCACGTACTAGTTGGACAATTTGATAACATATATTTTGTACAATACAGGTTTCAAGATTCACGGACCGGGATTTTTTGTCATTAATCGCGCTTCTAAATGTCTTTTAATGCATGCTTTTCCTACAACATTCTCCCTGTCCTTTGCCGTATGACCAATATCTATACATTCTTTAATTTTTATTCCTTTTTTAATAATACACTGCGTTTACCGCTATTATGCATGTGGGCAGTCTTGCGTCAAATCTACCTTCATGCATTTTTTTGGCTTATTCAGCTCCTTTTGATTTATGTTTCTGCTTGAGAGGTGGATTCTTGGAGGCCTTTTTGACATTTGCGACTCTTCGTAGCGCCTTACAGTGAGTAGCACGGCATACTTTAGGCATATCACAGGCCTCAAATATCTGCAAGCTTGTTGCCAATGGTGTCTTCACAACTTGGCGATGGATCTGCCGCAGCTGTCGTTCAGTAAGCTTCCTAAACTTCGGTTGCACACGTTTCTTACGCTCATGACTCGCTGCAACTAGCGTTTTGATTGTGCGGTGATCGCGCTGCATATCTTTCGCTATCTGCAACGTAGATTTTCCATTGGCCAATGCCCTTGTCACATGCTCTTTTTCTTTCACCGACAAATCTGGTTTTCTGCCCATATCGCTGTGATTATAGCTCTTGCATATTAACTGTAAACACCTTCTTTTCACCTTGCTATTCGAAGTGACATTTATACCCAAACGAATGCGTTATGACTAACCGTGCATGTTATATGATTTAGGGGCACACTTACCTGAAATTTGAACAAATTTTATTACTTGCTGGAAACTTTAGAGCAATTTATTTGAACAATACTTATTTTAAAATTGCATAATAAGTATAAACGCACTGTACAGTATATTACTGGTCTTATTGCTATGTAGGTGTGTTGAATCGATTGTGTATTACGGTGTATCCTTTGCCTCTGTTCTACTTGGTGGTAATATATATCTGAGTTTCTTTATCATTAACTCCTCGGAGATTCCAGCCACAATATTAACAATTTGGACCATTGAAAGGTATTTTTTAATTAAACAAACACTAATTTTGACTTTCTGATGAAAGTTATTGCTTATTGTAGGATTAAGAGTGAGATTTTTTACAGATTTGGCCGAAAGAGGACAACATTAGTTGGTATGGTTCTGGCTTGTGTTGCATCGGTCATTGGTGTTGTGTTCAGAATGCATCAAGATTATGTTTATGATGGTAAGTTTGGTATCGACTCTTTCAGTATAGCAAGACAAAGTACTTTTAACATTAAAATTCGCCAAAATGTACATAAAATACGAATTACTAGTTGAGTCAGTTTTCCTTTATGTATCATTTCGATAGTAATCGTAAGTCAATAATTAAATGAAACTTGTGAAGAAATCTTGAGAAATGATTTCTCAAGGTGCTTTAATTAACTCATTCCGATAGATATCTTGAATGTCGTAATGCATTACACCCATTACATCACGACACAATTCTCATTAATACTTTTCAAGTGATGTTTTTTTGTCAGAGAATTATACAAATAATTACTTAGAAATAAGAAGAAATGATTGAGTATCTATTTTATTGAAATCCAGAAATTAAAATCCTCCTAAAACTGTGTAAAGGGAACGTGACTTTGCGTCTCTAGGAAGAGCGTTATTCACTTTCAGGTCTGGGAATAACCAAATCAGTTTCCCTAATTCGCAATTACCCTCAGATACACTGTATACGCGCTCTCGGGGTCTCCTCGTCATCGATATCTAATACCTCTTACCATAGAATTACTCTCATTTTAAAACAGTGGCGTCGACATGAAGTGAACTGTAGGCTGCCTGATCAGCGTTTATAGCAAGACTGTTCCGGGCTAGAGAATAGTTAATCAAATTACAGAAAAATCACTATACTGTACTGTAAATAGGTGCTAATTTTGTACATTTTTTGACAAGGTTATTGGGTGATGACGGTCATCATGGCGGTGTTCTCAAAAGGATGTATTACTCTTTCTTTCACTGGTGTTTGGGTGTGGACAAATGAGCTGTTTCCAACTGTGGTCCGGTTAGGTTTTTTTTAATATCTTTTTAAATGATATTTAATATATTTCATGTTAATTCTGACTGGGAAGCAAATGATTGTTCAGTCTCTATCAATAAACTGAACTCTACCATGTCATGCACTCATATTATTTGAGAAACTCCAGATTGCTTTTACAGTGAATGAACACAGAAATAGTTGCACACTGTACGCCACTGAGCATTGGTAATACTTGAATAGAATTTTCTTTTTGTTAAGGAACACCGGAATGGGAACTACAAATGGTCTGGCAAGAATTGGGTCATTTTTGTCCGGATACGCGATTTGGTTGGTGAGTTCAATTTTCGAAATTCATATTGTACTAAATATGAAGGTCTAAATTTGCAATTTTTTGTACAACTAAACTAACAGCCTTACTAACGAATGCCTTTTAAATTTGCATTTCACTTATTTTCATTTTGTATATATATATATATATATATATATATATATATATATATATATATATATATATATATATATATATATATATATATATATATATATATATATATATATATATATATATATATATATATATATATATATATATATATATAAAGAGACAACGAGTTGGCTGCAATAGAAGATTCATTGTGAATAAACTTAACTAAAATATAAATTTTCGGCCACTTGACATGGCCTTCCTCAAGTGGCCGAAAATTTATATTTCAGTTAAGTTTATTCACAATAAATCTTCTATCGCGCCAACTCGTTGTCTCTATTATATTATGTGTTGTTGGCTAAGGCAGATTTTGTTCATTGTCACATATACATATATATATATATATATATATATATATATATATATATATATATATATATATATATATATATATATATATATATATATATATATATATATATATATATATATATATATATATATATATATATATATATATATATATATATATACATATACATGCAAACTAAGTTTATAGTACAGTCATTTCAAGTATTTTAAGATCCCTTTGTTTGTAAAATAAGTTATGCATAACGTAGATCTGATCTTATTTCGCGTTCCTATCATGAAATTTCTATACAGCTTACTTTCTTAAATAATAACCGTGTTGTTGCTGTGTCGTACCTATTAACCGGTTTTGTTTTTTTTTCTCTTTGTAGACTCGCATTCACCCTCTTATTCCCTATGCCATCTTTGCCACCCTGGCCTTTCTGGCAAGTTGCGCATGCTTGCTCCTGCCTGAGACCACTGGCCAGCCTACACAAGAAGTGATCGTATCGGAGGTTCAAAAGTCTCCTCATGAAATAAAGCTGGATGACATAAATGGATCGTCTAGTGTTATCAAAAATAAAAATAACGTTTGAACAATATATCTACAAACCATGCAGCATGTAGTTTTGTCTCGTATTGTCAGAGCGTTGTCGTCGACGTGTTCCGTGTAGCCTTGTCCGAATACGCTTTTATGCCAGATGATCTAATCTTTTATTCTATGTTTACGTTAGTCTTAACACTATAACATGCTGTTTATATACTGTATGCATGTAAGGCCGTACCTTCGAAATGAATAGAAAAATTTTTCACTAAAAAAACATTAAAAAAGCCGAGCATATGACTTTTTAGTAATTTAGTTTTAACCTGAAATAGTGCAATTTACAGTTTGCTGATGTTTCGTTGGGACATCGCAGGTTTTCATTAATCCTTGCAACATATGTCGATATTATTTGAACAAGCTGCTCGAATTAAAAACGCATAAATTATTGATGAACATATATTATATTAAAGTCACCTGAAAAATGGTGAGCATTTTCCGCCTTTTTTATTTATTCATATGTGTTGCAGTTGCTATGAATATAATCCATATTGAAGTTTGGCCCAAATTTGTGCGTTCAGTTCAAAATCAAGAACTTCGAGCGGTCGCTATCGACTGCCACATCAGATTATCGAAATACTGCAGCACAAATTCATATCGATTATCGACCCATTTGACTGAATTTGTGATATTCCATTGTCAGCATGCCTTCTAACGGGCGAAATTATTGATTGTGCGGTTATCATGGATTAGTTTCATATTTAATGTAAATAAAAGTACAATTTGCTTTTGTCTCCAAAATCGTAAAGCGAAATTAAAATTTTCAGTTTTTTTATGGTGGTTCTAAAATGACGCTTTAGAACGGTTATATTGTTGCTGAAAATCAGAAAATAGATTGAAGCATTATTTTGAACAAGTTTCTGTTTCAGTAGGCCACAGGAGCGAAAACCGTAACAGCATATTCGTATTATTGATATTCATTAAATATCTAATTAGCATGCAATATTACACTTCCATTGGCTTGAATTGGATTCGTTTGCAAACGGAATAATTTAGACTTCAAGCGGTCGTTTTGACAACGACAAAATTATTAAATTTGTTTTGCGTGTGCGACAATTAACAAGAAAGGAAGTCGGCATCAAGAGATGTCGTTTAAAAAGACTATGCTTATACTTTTATTTTATTTCGATGATTTTTGAGCGAAGAAGTGTTTTTAATTTTTATATAAATTTTGTGGAAAATTCATTCGAACGCTTTTGATATGGTTGCTAACCTCGAAATTGTTTGTATAATGTGGATTTAAAATGGGAACCGCTTGTTCAGTTGGACTGAAACAGTCGTCCATTGTTGGGTTCAGCAGTGAAGACGGACACATAAAAGATGATTTCAACAAGTCTAACAGCATTTCGAGTTCGCTTGTTTGCCGCTCTTTGTGAGTAATATTGCATGCATATGGTGCAATGTAATATACATACGCATTTAAGTGTATATTGTTTTTATTTGACACCCCTGGGAACTGTCTGAATGATTTATTTGCAACAACGATGTTTGTATAGAAAGGACATTGATATGTACAGGTATAACACAGGATAAGGTATCGACGAAAAAATCAGTTTGAAACTTTACAAATTTTCAATTTTTTTCGGGGAGGATATTTGGAAGGGAACGAACTGAATTTTATATATTGTCAAGTGATAATTAGGTATTAATTATTGAAGGCCCCATCTGCATATACGGTATATATTTAGGGACATCCTTCTGAAGTTGTGGCAATCCTTACGTTTAAAATGCAACATTTGTATTCATCAATATGACTAGCGATGAAAAACGCAGTGTTTAGCAGGTTTTTGCAGCAAACCTTTGTAGTAGGTTCAGCGAAAAATTAGGAAGCCTATACGGGCCAAATGATGCTGACAAAGGAAACGTCACGGGGAAACCATTTTTTCCAACGTTTAGGCTTTAACTACAGCAAATTTACTGCATGGATTTTTTTAATTTTTAGATGGAATCCTTTCCGTATATCAAGAGACGAAGCAGAAAAACTTCTTCAGGGATCATACGCGGGTGCCTTCATTTTTTCTCACAGTGTTACATCAGAAGCATTTTTATCTATGAGGTACAGAGAGTAAGCATCTTATATAACGAACTAAACGTTCACTGATACCAACTATTCTGTGTCTCTTGAATGTAAAATACGGTGTGCACATGAAACACCAATAATATTCTACTTCCGTAGTACAGTTTGTTTGCTTAGAGTTAGTACAGTTCATTAAAACTATTGCAGGGATTTACATTAGATTATATTCACATAATTTCGCTATGAAATTGAAAGTCACATTGAGGCGACAAATACAACCATGGAATAACCTAGTATAAGTAAGGGATACCTCCACACGGTATGTTGGTATGCAAATACGTACAGGCTAATTTGCAGTTATATATATAGTTATCAGTTTATCATATTTGTGCCTTTATCAGGGTGATAAACAGGGTGACATAAAAACGATATAACCCTGATATCGCTTTTTGTCCCGCTAAATTAGTCGCTGTCAAAACAAAGATGGCGTCTGACCGAAGGATTGTCGACGTTGACTATTAAAAGATAAGTTATTTTTAGCTTGTTTTTGTTAATTCGTCTGTGTTAAGTCTATTTTTAATGATTTTACATTGGTGAAATGTTTATTTTCAAAATATAGTATGTTTTTTTCCTGATCAAGGCAGAAGTATGTGATAAACATTTATGATATCGTCCCTCAAGCGATAAAACTGATATCACCTCGCCCTCATATGATAACCTATATTTATTCCGATATCATAATATCGACTTAATTTAATATTTTTACAGGCGGAAAATACCAGACACACACTAAGTATACTAAATTTACTATATTCAAATCTACGTTGCTCAAGCATTACTTCTCATCGCTGAACTGTAATCATGATCCTGAAAACTCTCGAACATTTAAGAGTACATGCTTGAAATTGAATTGTGTTCGTAGCCTGTTACGTCCGATATCGTGTTGCTGTTAAACTTCATGATCAAAAAATAACATCGTTTCTGTAATACATGTGTATTTGTATATGTAATGTGTGATTTTTATATATCCTCTAATATTTTTGTGCCGGGTCTGCAGGAATTGGCTATTTGCTGTCGCGGAAACCCTGCCGTGGTTATGTACTGTATTTCATTGCATGTCTTGTTCCTGTTCTTTATGTAATGTAATGTATCATCGACAAAGTTTATAAATTAAATTTAAATATATATACATATATACAGGGTGTCCCAAAAAAAAGCGGAGTTCTGCATTCAACTTTAAATCTTCAAAAAAAATATTAAGCAATGAAACTAGTGTTTATTCTCGTTTAAAAGTGTATTCATTCAGCTTTCTTTGGATGGATTGTCTATGAAATTTGAGCGAGTAAGTCACAAGTAATTACATCACATGTTCACAATCTGTATTCAAAGTGGCTATCTGGATTTTTATCTGGAAGGTGAACATTCATCTCATTTTTTATTATTTTCCGTGGTTTGTTGATCTTCTGTAAAAGTGTGTTTGAGGTAGCGTACAGTAAATTTTGTCTTTAAGACGGCTAAAAAGAAAGTACCATGCAATCACTGTCTCATGCATAAGATCATAAAATTTGGTGAATGCATTTAACTGCAATCAGATCCATCTAATGTCAGTCAAGGAAATCTCAATCAGAAAAAAACATTCATTTTCTTTATCGATATTTTGTGTAATTAGTATAAAACCATTTTCAACAAGGAGAATTACTTTTGCTGTGTTACTTGCGCTAAAATTGTTCCTGTGGTTGCATGTCTTACTTGCTTCAAGTAGACAACGAATACCTTGCAATTGTTCGAAAGGCAAATGAAGAAGCCATGAAAAAATAGTCACTTTATATGATCAAGTTTTCATTCAGCAATCAATCTTAGCAGTTGGACTCCGTTCTTTTTGGGACACCCTGTATATTTACATACATACATACATATACATAAGTGACTCAAGCTTCTCACTCAAGTTTGTCTTCTTTGTTATATCCGCTCTACCTGCGTATTGAGCACTCAGACTCGTATCATTCTAGACTCGATGAGCATGCGCGCGCGTATTGTGAAACATGTCAGTTGCGAGAGAGCTAGTTCCAGGGCTAGTTCAGATATATTGTGTGGACGCGGATCGTTGGAGCATTTTCGGTCTTCGAAAACGGAGACATTTGAAAACGCATTAGCCTGGAAAGGGGCTCATTCTTTAATTCATTTCTGTTTTGTTTTAGTACGGGCAGGTATGTTTGCCACCATCCAATCTTAAAACAAAACCAATCTTATCTTATTGGTGGAAGAAACTTCAGTACTATCGATGAAGCTGTTACATTTTATCGAACCAGTCCACTCGGAGACGCCATGTTAACTGAACAGGTGTGTATGTCTTTTAGAGACCGAGATACTTATAAAAAGGCGTCTCGTCCTTTTTTTAAGATTGGCGAAATACTTTAACTTGCTCGATTATTCTCTCAAGAGAGTAAATCAAATTCCTGTGCAATATATGCCGGGATCCTGGGTAGCGTCGTTGCAAATTTACATTTCGTAGACGGTTGGTAGCATCTTTAATGGTCGGTAGCATTATTAATCTCGATCTCAAGCCTATGTGTCTGATAAAACTAATAGATTTTTCTTTTTAAAATTTTAAATAATCCAATCCCTGACCCAAACCCTAAACCTAACCCTTACCAAAATCGTGTAAAAGTGAAATGATATAAGAAAAATAAAAAAAGTTTGACGAACTTTAAAAATAAAAACGCCTCGGGTGGGATACGAACCCCTGCCTATTCTATTAGAAATCGCACGCCGAGAGGACTGTGCTAACAACGAGCCAGCTGAAAACCGTCAAAACAATTTGTATTTATAATAAAACTTCGTCTAATCGAGACGAGAGGAATCTGGGAACGAGATCAATGATGCTACCGACCATTAAAGATGCCACCGACCGTCTACGGAATGTGAATTTGCAGCGGCGCTAGCTAGCCGCAAATGTCTGAGTTCCTCGGTCAAGAGGACTTCTGTATGTTTATGTAAAGGATAAAAAGACACATGTCGTTTGGTTTGACTAATTTCCTGTTTTGTGGCTGATTTTTAGTTATTTTTATTGATCATTCATGCATGCAGCTAAGAATCTTGCATGCTTGCATGCTTACATGAATGTTTTGGAGCAAATAAGTTTTAGAAAATTAGCACTCCCACATAATTTTTGATTCTTGACTTTCTTAACTATCTATTATGTTTAGTTTCAGTCAGGACAAGAAGCGCAGACCAAAATCCAAGCAAGCGTTACTGCATCAAGCAGTCCACCTGCAAGACCTCAAAGAACTAACGGTAAACGGGTAACATTTAATGTGCCTCATTCAAAGTCAAGCACAGTTAGCTTAACTGTTGATAATAGTGGATCTGCTGCAATAACATCCGGTAATACAGGTTCGGCAGGTGCAAGTGCAGACAGAAAAACCAAGAACATAATGGATAGAGAGGGTGAAGTAAATACACAAGACGAAATTATTAAAAAAATGCTGAGTTCTCCAAGAAAATCCATTTGCAGAATTCCAGCAGAAGACTCACTTTCAACCTCTTCTGGTAATATGTTTAAAGAAGAGGAATTTTAACGTACGTGTACACTAAACACAAATTTTGCGTCTAATCCTATTTAATAGGAGGGACGTCCATTATGGACGGAAAGAAATGGATGACATTTAAATATTTCCAAGAAAAAAGGAATTCGCCTAGAACTGAATCAAAAGACTCGCTTCCCGAGCTAAACATTTTTTTATGGAATTGTGAAGAAACAAGGAGGGTACTGCTGCACCTAACCAGCGATGCAGATTTGTATTAAAGAGTGTTGGTTTTGTATAGGGCTTTGCTTTTTACACTTTACATAATTGTTAATCATATATCTATCTTCTTTGGAAAAGCTAACAGGTTTTAAATGTAAAAGGGCAATACAAACGCAATTCCAAAAATTGAGTGTTTTAAAGTCAATATATATGATTGCTAAAAACACAATAAAAAATTGCTCTTCGGGAGAGCAGTGACGCTATATAATAATTAACAAGAAATAAAATTAACAATTAAGACTAGGTATATTTTTTAAGAAAATGTAAACTGACATTGGAAAAGTCTTAAAATGATCAGAGAGTGAAGCTATGCATGATTATGCAGAGCATGATTTGTATACATCCTGTAGTACCCACGTCTGCAATTTCCAGTGCAACTTGAGTTTTTCAACAATAGCTACGCCATCTTGAATTTCAAACATACTTACCTAAACACTCTAGGGTTAACAATATACATGAAATAAGACGAAAACTGGGAAATTGGAATACAGCAAAAGGCAAACAAAAACACGCTCGGGGAAAAACACCAGAAATGCCCAAAAAGCAACTTTATTTAAAAATTGTTGTCCGTATCAAGAAATGGAAGAGATCCTATTGCTGAGTATGACTGTATGAACTCTTTGCATGACGTCTGACAGATTTTTTGTTCCGCCGGGCGGGGCTAAAAATCTCCCCAAAAATAAAATAAGTTGTTAATACAAAAAAACGAAATCGCAGCTTTGCTCATATGGTAAATTTAAATGTTGATTATGGTTATTTTTGGTGCCGTTTATTCGTTATTTGGTACGATTTTCAAGTTCTTACGCATTTTTTTAGTGTGCTTGTTGTTGCCTAGTAACTGAAACCCAGTATTATTTACCTCACGCTTTTATAACTCGCGCGATTCGTGTTTCAAGTATTGCATAATAGTCAGGAAGGCAGAGGTAATTTTACCTACTTTCTCGAGGAACAAATTCATTTTGCTCTTAAATTGCCCGTTGGATGCCTAATATCACAATTCTGAATGTTGTTTGGCCCGATTTATCTTTGTGGACTTCGGTCAACACGTTTTTCTTCAGTTTTATTATAAAACTATTATGTGCTCAAAAATAGTAAACTTTCAAATTCATTCATTTGAAAAATAACTTGTATCATAAGAAAGCTTATAAAAAACAACATATAAGACATCATTACGGGTACCCTTGTTTTCAAGCCGTTTTTGAGTTATTGCTGCTTCAAAATGGGAAAGTGTTCTAAAATGGCGCTAATTTCCTGGGCACTAGTCGGAAAATAAGTTTTCAAACGCTCATAACTCAACAAAAATGTGAAAAATAAAAGTAACTATACTAATGTGTTATATGTAACTTTTTATTACCTTCTTGATAACGTAAGTGGTTTTTCCTAGAAATAAATCTGAAATGTCGCCTTTCTTGACAATAATATAGTTTTATAGAAAATTTCGGGAAAACGTGTTGGCTGGAGCCCACAAGAAATTTTATCGCGTTCAACATGCAGAAATATATTTATTAGACTTAAAGGTACAATATAAACATAAAATGAAATTGTCCCTCGGTATGATAAGTAAACATATATTTTTGTACCTCTGCCTCCCCGACTATATAATGCATATTTCGCCTAAAAACAAAGGGCAGAATATGCTAATATTGTCAATACTATTTTATAGACGAAAAGCTGGTTTCTTATTACATAATCGGCTGTTTTCAATGCCGAATTCGAATTCGAATTCGAATCGCCCTTGCAAAGCTTTCTCGCACCAGGCTGCACAGCGACGATTGCTGTGCTTTTATGTCTACTCACCAGTCACCACCAAGAAAGCTGTAATGTTACATATTATGGATTCGATATATATTTTCAACAATAAACAGATCGGTAAGTCGGTGATTTTGTCATTTTGTCATATACTGATATGGATATCAAAGACTCGCGTGAAATAAAAAAAAAATTGTAAGCTTTTTAAGATATAAACGCGCACTATACCATATGATCCCAAGATTGGGCATGCTATAGTATATGATTATATCCTGTTCAATTGGTCAATTTTAGATGAGCAAGCGAGTGCTTTTGCAATGCTACCTATGTAAATATCAAAGATATGCCAGTTAAAAAAGTTTACACAGATAGACTTCCAATTCTGTACTTGATATCGTTTTGTCAGCAATGCTGTCCATAAACTTTAAAATGTTCTTAAATTTAAAAAAAAAACAGTACAAAAACACACGAAATATTTGTGGCAAGTTTTGACATGGATTGCTATAACTGTACATATATTTAACAGTTATTCTACGAACTCGCGTCGTATATTAAACAATTATTGATGCATGAGGTCGAGCAGGATATGAGGAATTATTAAGGCAGAGGTTTGTGTTATTTTCCGAAGCCGAAGGCTTAGGCAGATAACACAAACCGAGGCCTCGATAATTCCTTATATCCTGCGAGAACCGAATTCAATAATTGTTTTATTATTGTTTGAAAATGTTTTAAACTCAGTTTAAACGCTTGCTTTGAAACTTTAATAAGCCAATCACACCATACGGAAAAAATATTCTTAAAAAAATTGTCAGATTACGACGAAAGGTCGATTAACAAAGGTCAGTCAATATACGACGAAATGAGTCATAATGTCGTACATTTGTTTTCAATATACGATGAAATTAGTCATAATGTCGTATATTTATTTTCAACCCCAAATTTGGGCAACTGTCAAGCGGATATGACGATTTCACCTTTAGCTCTTAACCAAACAAAACTCCTAAAATATTTTCAATAAATAATAAGAGCTGATACGACGAGAGTGAGTAGAATAACTGTTTTATTATATAGTTACTGCTACCAAAAAAAGTTCCCAGTGCAGTTATATTTTAATAAAATATACTTATTAGTCAGTTTAGCAATGTAAACAACTTCAGCTAATACCGCATAAAACAATATTTATCGTTATTTAAAATTACGTTTCAAACAAATTTTGCCAAAAGTTTCAAATTCTTGAAAAATATAAATGTTTTGGGCGAAACGCTTGCTGACTTTAAAATTGAGCACAGTTTTTGCTAATTGCTATTGTAGCAATTCAAAACAATTATAATCTTTTCCAGCTTTCGGGAGACTTATGCAGTATTAATTCGTAAAAAACTGTGTTTTAAACTGTTTTCTCTGCTAGCAGGATATGAGCTAATATCCTACTAGTAACGAGCCAATCAGATTACAGAATACTTAATTCGATGGGAGTCTATATAATAAAACTGTCATTATTATTGAAAATATTTTGGGAGTTTTGATTGATTAAGAGCTAAAGGTGAAATCGTCATATCCGCTTTGTAGTTGCCCAAATTTGGGGTTAAAAATAAATATACGACATGCATTATGACTCATTGACTAGCCTGTTCACAGACCTAACTCTAAAAGGGTAAGGTCTGGTAAGACTTGAAGGATTACTTGTCCTGGCCGAGAGAAGAATGCTAACTATATTCTATTGAGGTTTACATTGCAAATGTTGGCTTCTAGTGCAATTTATCGTAGAGATATTTTACAGGAAAAAATGGAAATTGAAAATTATCTTGATGCATTATATTATAATGTTACATAAATTAATTCTTCAAAACTTGACATTTAATTTATGCATGGACAAGAAACCTTTCAAGTATTCACAGACCTTAATCATTCTGATTCAGGTCTGTACACAGGCTATATATTGACTGACCTTTGTTAATCGACCTTTCGTCGTAATCTGACAATTGTTTAATATTTTTTCCGTAGTCTGATTGGCTTATTAAAGTTTTCAAACAATTTTATGCTGCTCCATTACTAGCAGCTCGTGTCTTCTTACTTGCAAAGCAAGCGTTTAAACTGAGTTTAAAATATTTTCAAAAAATAATAAAACAATTGTTGAATTCGGTTCTCGCAGGATATGAGGAATTATTAAGGCCTCGGTTTGTGTTATAGGTTTGATAACACAAAGCTCTGCCTTAATAACTCCTCATATCCTGCTCTACCTCATTCAATAATTGTTTAATAGGCAACTAAATGCTGTATATCCAACTGGCTGTTGCCCAAATCCTAACACGGCCTTACTCACATGCGATGGTAAGTAGCGCTAAACATTGAAAGGGGGGAGCGGGTCTTGAATTTCTTGTGACAAGTTTCTATTTGAGCAAGATGTATAACGTACCATACAACGCTTTTGAAAAGGATTATAGCTGGTGTTGTCTCTACTCTAACCTATACCCTTCCCTAGGGCAATTTGAGACCCGCGGGAAAGATTACCTACTTTTTGATTACTGGTGTCACAGAAAAATCGCCTCCTAGGAAATTCACTCCCCCTTAGTCCAGGGGGGAGGCATATTCCTAGGAATTCCGGTCTTTATGGGAATTTCGCTCTCCCTTCGCAATTTCTGTTAAATTAAAATACAAACTAAATAATGGGTTTAAGAATATGTTACAAAATATAATTACACATAACTAGCTACATGTAATTAAGAAAATTCTTGAGGATGCTCCTGAAGTTCAAGACAAGCTAAAATCGCGTCTATGTACTGACACTTTAACGTTTTAAGTTGCGAAATCCTAGCAGCGAATGAAACACGCATGAAAAAAATTTACTCATTCCATGCGATTGCCTGTAATAAGGGGGGGGGGACGAAATTCCTAAAGGAGGGCTATGTCCCCGGGGAGGGCAAATTTCTCGTCCCGGGGCAGGGGACGATATTACGGAGGGGCGGATTTGTGCAAATATGACAGATTACCGTCAATGTAAATAAAAGGACAAGTTATAAATCTATAAAGTTCATGGTTATTTAACCAGCAATTTTACCTTTGCCATGGTCGAACAAGACCTGTCGCAGCCTGGATATGTGAGTGTAATATGGCTCATTCTCGCGCTAAATATTTGGATTAGTAACATTTTTACCGCCTTTATATTGTGGCGTTCGAAAATTAGTCGTGAAAAATCTGAAGTCGGTCGCACAATACATTCACTGTGGAACCTGATTTGTACCGACGTTGCGTTCTCTTTGGTTGGCCTAACTTTGTTTGTTAGTATGGCGCTGGTTTTAGCAAGAGATACACCGCTTTCAAATGGATGTTGTGACGTCTTCGGCTTTCTACACACCTTTAGCTTCAATTTTGCGGCGTTTGGAATTCTAGTTGGCCTAATAGACAGAAGTTACAATTTACTCAAGCCGTTTGCATACAATAGTTATTTGAAAGGCAAAAGCAGGGTTCCCGCCATTATTTTTGTATGTTCTACCTTATATGGTGCGTTTCTGGCAATTATACCTCTAACAAGACTGGGGAATTACCACCAGTCAGAATATGCGACATGTCTGATAACCTATGGTGAAAAGGTTGCAACACGAGTGACTGTGGTTTTCAGCTGTATTCTATTTTTTGTCATCCTGGTGTTTCTTGCTTTGAATTTTCGGCAAATGTTGAAAATTTACAAAAACCGCAGGCACATGAATGTGTCAGTTACTCGACAAAAAGAGACATTGATTTTCAGGTTGGTGATCTCAAGTTTGTTTTTGATATGTTGGTGCCCATACATGGTAAGTACAAGCAGGCAGAAAGTATGTTAATTATGGTGTCATATGTGAAGTTCCACCTTATTTAGTGCCATATGAGTGACAGTACCATCCCACTGTTTTACCAACGGTTGCAATAACAGGGACTATTCAGTATACCCATATTATACTGAAAATATTGATATTGAATCCAATATCTATATGTATTAGACTATTAGTGTGACATTTTTACAGGGGTGGGTGAGGGGCCATGGTATCCTATATACTTGTTATAAATCTACAAAAATACCCCCAAATTATGCTGCTCATTTAAAAAATACCCAAAATGTTTAAAACATTGGATCCTGAATATCCAACAAATACTAATTAATAATCGTAAGCAATGTAGATATGCCATCTAACCAATTTTAAAAACTGCAGTATACCATATACCCCAAAACCTTTGGCCAACCTTAATTATTATAGCATTCAATTAAGTAATATTTAGTTATAATATATGCTAGGTTGCAATGTTGGTATCAAACATTTCCTCAGACAAACATTCAGGAGAAACAGGGATGGCTGTGTTGTTTGGCATTACATTGATACCTCTGCTAGCATCCCCTGTGATTACATATGTCCTTCATGGTCACTACCGTAAAGAATGCAAGAAGATTTTTGGTGATATACAAAGATATTTTATGTCAAAATTAGGAAAAATGACAGGTTAACATTTAAATGAAATGACTGCTTAGATACATGTGCATGATGCCTGCATGGCTTAAAGGATGCAAACAAGGAAGCTACATATTAGGTTATCCTGACCTTGTTGTTGCTTAAGCTATTGCTGCACTCTTATTAGGTAAGCGTAAGAGATTCAAAACCTCTGAAATCAAAACTACCATTGATCCATGTAAAATTCTGAAGAAGCATTTCCATGCATGATGTACACATATAAATAATCTGTTTACTTATTCTGTGTCACCAGCAGCTGTGTATTACCATTGGCCAAAAGCCTAGTTGTAGCTCAAGAGTAGCAGGCTTATGGTGATTATACTGTACTTTTTCACCAGTGGTCATTTACAAGTGGTGATTAATTGGCAAAATCTTATGCACAGGGCATTAAAATTGAATTTTCCATTGTTAAACCTTAGCTATATAGTGATGTTATCATTTTGTACAACTGACTACATGCAAGCTTCACTGGAGTTCAGTGTGATATCACAGAAGAGGAAATTAACCAGAAGGTTCACTCTATAATAAATGACTAGTCACGCTCATTGATCTGAAAATAGATAACCTGGATAGAGTTTCTACATATACCTACAAAATCGTTGCCACAATTTTTGTGGAGTGAGACCACTTATGAACAAGGAGTACCGGTACATTCAATGCTGTATGCCTGTATCCGATCAATTTGCACCGTCTTGTAACATTCAAATTTAAGTAGTAAACGTGTAGAGCAGCGGATATTTTGTGAATATTTACCGATTTGGTGTCATTATTTGGGGCCACGAGTGGTCCCTAGAATCGGGTGTTCGGCATCAAAAGTGGCAACGATTTTTGTAGGTATAGAAACCCTGTCTAGGTTATCTATTTTCAGATCAATGGCCACACTTTATGCAGTATTGTTATTTCCCATCCACCACACTGACGTTGCATTATTTTCATCAATTTTTAATCTAAAAAATTAGTACAGGTAGCCGTTGGCATTTCATCTTGCTAGGGTTAGAATTACGATTAGCAGACGATGTGGAATCTATTTCAAATAATTTTTGTTCTTCAAAGATGGCATCATGTTCGTTGAAATGATGGGAACAGTAGCAAACTGCACTACACAATGGAATTACACTTCTTTAGCTCGATATGAAAAGCGGACTGGTTTCAACGAGAGTGAACCTTCTGGTTAATTCTTATTCTGTGGTGATATGCCCTGCGACCACGTCTAGCTGTTCTTTTCTCTGTCTATAGAGTCACACATATATAGCTAGATCAGTGCTTTGTTTCTGAACATAAAGTGGCTGCCAGTCAGGCAGGTTAAAAATTACTCCGAATTGGAGCTGATTTTAAAAAGGAATTTGGTGTCACCTGAGGAGTTCACATATGTGTTCATGCAGAGCAGTAAAAAATAGTCACATGTTAAATTTAAACGACTTCTGACCGCATTACATTCTGGTAAAATGTACATTGGCCATCTTTTTCGTGACGCTCAATAACCCTCAATTGTATTGGCGGGTTACTTTGTGCAATAAATAAACAATTCGGCCGTTCTTACAGTCTCAAAAATTCAAACGAGAAACTAGTATTTTTTTACTTGGTCTTATATTTCCCGGCAGAATGCAACTTCAAATATCTATCAGTTTTTAGTGACAGAAAAGCAAAAATATATTCAGTAGCTGATATATTTTTCGTCATTTTAGTTTACAGTTATTTACTTCACGCAAGTTAAACACCGTCCGAATCTGACAAAATAACATGAGTCCATTGTTTTAGATTTGGTAGACACGTACGTTTTCTGAGCAACTTATTGCATCATTATACTTGCATGGAGTTGCTACAATATACTTATGCGTCGCATTTCTGTGACGTCAAACGCAATTCAGACAATAGATAATGAGATGGCTAACTTCATTATCAATTTGTTTGAATTGCGACGTATAAACTAGGCCTTACATATGACAACTTGCGAATATACCCATACAATTTTTATGTCACACAAATTTTGAACCAAATCAAAATTCATAAAAGGGATTGACACTAAAAGAGGTCTTTGTCGCTTTCAAGGTCATTATACATGACATCACAAGTGGATGAGCCTTAAAAGCACATGACACATGTTTATATTAGATCATGCTTGATAATCGTAAGGGGGAAGTGAAGTTTCATATTGACGATACTAAAATGTAGCTAGTTATTACTGACAGTTTAAAGTTTTTCAAGAAACTTGGTGGCATAAGTATCCTATGGTTTTTACAGTTATTATTTATTTTAAAAGATCTATTGACGCAAACTAAATTTTTTGTGTCAATATATATGTTCATTGTAATTAATTTCCGCAGCCATCGTAAACATACATATCTCAGCAGATGGAAAGATCTTGTCGATTTGCAAGTCGGTATCATAAATGAGTTCACGTCTTGCAGTTTGATTGGTGGCGACCGCTCAAATTGCGCCATTTCAAATTAATAATTTATATCGCTTCTCCAGCTGAATCATGTCGTATTTGCGAAACATATTCCGTATACATTAAATATATAGCAACAATTGATTAAAGACGATAATTCTACAGATAGCATGGACGAACAGGACCTGTCGCAGCCCAAATATTTGAGTGTAACATGGCTTACTCTCGCCTTGTGTATCTGTATTGGTAACATTTTTACCGCTTTTATATTGTGGCGTTCGAAAATGAGTCGGGAAAGATGTCAAATCGAACGCACAATACATTCATTGTGGAACCTGATTTGTATCGACGTCGCGTTCTCTTTGGTTGGCCTGACTCTGTTTTTCAGTATGGCGACGATTTTGGCAAGAGATATACCGATTTCGAATGGATGGTGCGGCTTCTTCGGTTTTTTACATACATTCGGCTTCAATTTCGCAGCATTTGGAATTCTTGGCGGCCTGATATACAGAATTTTTGTTCTTCTCAAGCCATTTGAGTACGATGAATTTCTTAAGAGCGAAAGCAGGATTCCTGTAATTGTGTTTGTATGCTGCGTGTTGTATGGCGTATTTCTTGGAATTATGCCATTAACAGGGACGGGGAATTACTACCAATCGGAATACGCGACTTGTCTGATGAGTTGGGATGAAAAGGCTGCAACTCGAGTGACTGCGATTTTCAACGTCATCCTGTTTTTTGTCACTTCGGCGTTTCTTGCTTCGAATTTATGGCAAATTTTGAAACTTTACGCAAATCGCCGGCGAATGAATATGCCAATCACCGAACGTAAAGAGACGCTCATATTTGTGCTGGTGAACTCAAGTTTGTTTCTGACGTGTTGGTGTCCATTCATCGTAAGTGAACAAGTACTGATGGCGTAGCCAGTCCTGACATTTAGTCTTGGTATGCAAATTTTAAATTACTGTAGTAGATTTCTTCAGAAATTCGTTTGGCGGTTTCACAGTCGTTCGACACAAAAATATTTGCATACCGGGACCAAACCGTCGAACCGGCAACGCCACTTCAAGTGACCTTTTTGACTTGGTCCTAGCATACTTTGCACCAGAGCTACAATCGGTGATCACGTAAGTGCTTTGGACAGCAGTTACACTAAGAATGATTATATAAAGCCATTGTGCACGTGGACCACCTCATACTCTATATCAGCCTTGACAATGTTGCCAGTTTAATTAGTAAACATAATTTATAGGCCATAGCCCCAGGTACGGTTGTCTTTTAACATCGATAGGGGGTGATGGGGGGCGAATATATTCGAGTTGTACGTTATTTATATATTTTGGGCAAAATGTTTTGTCGCTGATTGTCGGTGATCTGAAACACACAGAAAATGTGGTGCCACTTGTTGTCCAACAGAAATCCATTTTTCGATCCTAAGCTACTACATTTCTCATGAACTATATATATAAATTTACTTTGTTTCAAAATTTTGGCTTGACTCGTGATTTACTTTACTGGACATGATTATAAGTTCCATAAGTTCAGTTTTTAAGGGAAAAGGGAGATTGAAAGTGATTAAGAACAGGAGACCAGTGGAACTCTTCTCGGCAGCTAGCTCCGTGCGTTTTACACGCGGTCAGATAAGCTGGGGTTGCTGTCACTGATATGAATAAACATGCATCTCTGGAATTTCGGCAATCAAATTTCAAAGCTTATCTTCGCCATCTTGGTGCTCCAATTAAGCCATGCATGCATGCATTTTTTGCGAGTGTGAAAGTGTGCTTTAATTGCAGCGTTTGTAACTTCTGTAAATTTTCTGAGAAAAAGATGTATTTTTCGCCATCTTGGATTTTTAGTTCTTTAAATTCATCAGGTTGTTCCCATGCACTTTACTGTAATATGTTGTCCACAGGATTATTCATATCGTTGCATGGTTGCTGACTTGCTGTCTCTTTAATTAGTTCGAAAACCCTGATTATATAAAAGCATTCAAAAATATTATTTTGTTTTATGTTTAGGTTGCAATGTTGGTATCAAACATTTCCTCAGACAAACATCCAGGAGAAACAGGGATGGCTGTGTTGTTTGGCATCACATTGATACCTCTGCTAGCATCCCCTGTGATTACATATGTCCTTCATGGTCACTACCGAGAAGAATGCAAGAAATTTTTTAAAGATATACAAACACAATTTATGTCAAAAATAGGAAAGACTCACTATACCGGCTGACATTAGGTCTGGAAAACACGTTTCTCGACCATTTGAAGTGTTTCTATTTTTCATATCTTACATATTGAACTTAACATTATAGATATTATAGTGGAATACTTGTGAGACAACCACGTGACAAAAATGATGCCACAGCCAAAGCCAAAAACGACTTTCAAGATGACTTAGTGGTAAGAAAACCAAATATTACAATGTACTTACTATCATTGCAAATTCTCTATTACACCCTGTGAGCGATTCAGAAATTTACTTGGAAAATTTATCAAGCCCTCTGTCTGCTAAGCTACTTTCTTAACATTCTTTCGAGGATCAAAATTGTTTTAAGCAATCCAAGTAATAAAACCCCCTGCTCTCTTTTAGTCCGCCCTCTCTAGCAAGACACCCACCGTATGGGTATTAGGGCTTATAATAATGACTATCATCACGTTTCAAGTGCTCCATCAATATTTTCTTCATTTAACAAATATAAAACATTTTCCGTGTTGATATACAGTTATATCAACACGAGTGGAATTGGGTAAACGAGAAATTGTATGGAAACACGACGCCCGAAGGGCGGAGTGTTTTCATACAATTTCGAATTTTTCCAACTTCCACAAGTGTTCATATAACTGTATATCAATACAGAAAAAACGTTTTATATTTGTTTTATAATATAGCAATGTCAGCAGCTGGGAAATTTGCCACCGCTGTGCAAAAATATTGTTGGCGGCTGAACACAAAATGTAATTAGCATATTATTTGCGAAATACAGATTGGTTTCAGAGGTGCTCGGAATTTAGTTTCTTTGACGAGCCAGTTATAATTTTGTTCACAATTTTTCATTGATTTCAGTAAAGGACTGATAAAGCTGTCAGTTAATCATATTTTGAAGTGATGACATCGTCTGTTGAAGCAAATTTCCAAACTTTGACATGTAAGTGGGTTGCCAAGAATTAAGCGCGATGTTGAATTTACGTTTGACTTAATACTGAAAAATTTAGCTTTTGCTCCAAAAAGATATTTGTTTCCTGTTACTTCCAATATGTTTATGTTTCTTTCGAAACCAATTTTTTTGTTTTATAAATTCCGCTAATGGCCAATTGTTTGTTGTGAAACTCGCTACTGGAAAAGTACTTTAAATTACGGTTGTTGTTGAAATGGTCGTGAAAGTGATAAAACATCCACAATCACGTGGGCCGTCAGTGCAATGATGTCTTTGATACTGTATAAATGTTTTCGTACAAATGGTAAAGATATTTTTCAATTGACTAATGCGTTTAGTCGATCGATTTCAGTGACATTTTTGTATTGACGTTCGAGTACGAGCGTTGACTAGTTTGAGTCGAATTTTAAAAAATCAGCCTTTTGCTCCAACATGATTTTAGCTCGAACTTGGCCTTCATGTTTATATCTACTCACCTGATTTGTTAGCTTGTTCTTAAAAATTACGCTAAAAGGTCGTTTAGTCCACTGAAAATGCTTGTGATCCATGTTTGTTATATGATTTTTAAATACCACGCGTAAATCACGCAATTTCCACGCGTTCACGCAGGCTTATCTGGCGCATGCTCAGACAAATTTCCCAGCTGCTAGCAATGTCAAAAGCCCGAAGGATGCGAAAAATTTCCGTGTTTACAAGTGGCGGGAAATTTTCCGTGTTTAGATTGAGTTATGTAAACATGGTTCTTAACCAATCAGCGTTCAGGATTCACAAATGCTATATTATAATATTCTTTATAAGCTTTATTGTAACTTACTTTTATTCTTCCTTTCTCTTTTCGTTTTTTTTAAAACCTCCTCCGTTCACGGCAGTGGCGGATCTAGCGTAAGCCAAAATAAATTACCACAGCTCATTCTAGGATATATTTACATTTTAAAATACCTTCAAAGCAACTTCATTGGTTAGATTTTATTCTTTTGAAACTCATAACCTATGACATTGTTATAAAGTTATTTTGAATTTAAAATTGAGCTGCTATAATTTATTTTGACTTACCCTGGATCCGCCACTGGTTCACGGATACACTGAATTCTAAACTGACATGAAACAATGAAACATGGAAATTCCGATTTTCAGTTTAAATTCAAATTTACGTAACAAGTGTTTACATGACCATTTCTCTGCCTTTCACTTGAACAACAATTAAAAACACCATTGAAAACTGAAATTCGGACGAAGTTTTGTAAAAACAGCCAATATATGTAGAAAAAAATGAAGAAAATAGATGCATTTAGTAAAATTGTGGTAACCAATGCATTTTACTTTGTTCTTTAGCACTTATCCTTACTCGTCCAGCTGCCAATCACTGCTTAGGGATTAGAAATCACATTTCACGACACAAAAATTCGTCAAATCTCATTTCACAACAACAAATATTGGCAATTCACGGCTCACGAAAAACCCCTTTACCACCCTCTATATAAGAGGTATATTCAAGCAGGGCGCGTTATCATGCAAAGGGAAAAACATATTGGAGTACATTATATCCAGAAATTCATTTGTAAATTGATGAATATATATGATAATTCATTAAGATTAAGTTAAAGTCACCCATTAAATAACAAAGCTTATTTTCTTTAGAGACATTTGTCATTAAATGGACATTTGAGAGAAATTGAAAAAGAATAGATACATGTAAATGACTTTTCAAAACTGTGCCATGAAAGCAATTATTCTGTTATATAGTTAACTAATGTGTGGCCTTTTAAGACGGTACATTACATAAAACAAGACTTCTGCCAAGGCGTTCACTCCGCCTATCGAGAACTGAGAAAATTGGCAGGTTGTCTTTCGTTAAAAGCGTAATAATGTACTGGCTACAACAAATCCGTCAATTTCATCAAGTCGCAAGCCTGTTAAAATTGTTGCCTGTTGCATCTTATCATTTGCCGACTGTCTACAACTTGTTGAAACAACTTGTAGCAAGTTTGTTGACGATTTGTGGACGATACCAGACGATTCTATAGGACAAATAATACACAAATAAACGTGGGTAAGAACTGCACATTGGAGCACATGCATATTGCATTGTTTTCATTTACATGCTAGTGTCTATCTTCACAAGCTTGGCACTGATCTCCCACAATTTCTTAGCTGTGACATCATCTTGTGCATATTTCGAAGGTTCTTCTTCTTTACAGTCGGCGAAATACAAGCCAGTCATTCCTTCTACTTCTTCGGACACTGCGAGGTAAATCTGAGTTTGGGCGCCTTCTTTCACCGTCTTTCCGTTACATCTCAACTTTGCGCTAAGGGCCAGTTTCTGCCATGTTGGAAAATGTCGTAGAATATCTGTTGCAATCACACCAGGATGAAGTGAATTCACAGTCACTCCCGTGCCTTTCAAACGCTTTGCCAACTCTCTTGTGAACAAAATATTTGCGAGTTTACTCTGTCCGTAAGCCGCGATCCCGTCGAAGAATATTTCGCCGTTCATGTTTTCAAAATTGAAGCCAGTTGTTGGACCGTTGGACCACTCACGATGACGCCTCGACGAAACGACGACAATTCGAGATGGTGTCGATTTCTTTAAGAGATCAAGAAGCAGATTCGTTAGCAGGAAATGACCCAGATGGTTGGCCGCCATTGTCGTTTCGAAGCCGTCTTCGGTTTTGGTCAATTTTGGAAGATTAAATACCCCAGCGTTATTAATCAAAATATCCAGTCTACTTTCATTGGATTTGACATCTTCGGCGAAAGACTGGACAGATTTTAAAGAGGAAAGGTCTAAATGTTTCACAACGATGTTTATGTTCCCGGTTTTTCCCACGATTTCCTTCATTGCTTTACCGGCTTCTTTAAGATTACGACAAGCCATGATGACACGGGCTCCTCTTCCTGCTAAATCTAAAACAGTTTCTTTGCCAATGCCCGTATTTGCTCCAGTAACAATCACCGTCTTGCCGTGCAATCTTTTCGTGCTTTTACGATCATCGTTTTCGATGTGTGTCGGATGCATTTGACTTATGGAACTTTTCAATACATGCCATAAGTATTGCACTATTTCATATATTATTCCCACTGAATACATGATAATTCTAACTCGTTTATCCTATTTTGTTACTTTCGAAGCAAATACCAAGCTCAACATGTCTTATTTCACCGACAAGAGCCGTATTTATAGGTTTTCTCTATAAGAAAAGAAAATTTTTGCATAATTTTCACTGACGCACGTTTTTTTGTCCTCTGATTTTTTTTTAAATCAATAACGTCCTACTTCGTTGCCCAAACGAAACAACTTGACGGATAGGTCACGATTTTTTAACAAGGGCTCGTAATCCATTGTAGTCAAGAGTTCGGACTTACTATAATACGTCTATATTTTTTAAATAGCCAGTCTATGCATAGAATAAGATCTACAACTAACATCCTACCATGTGTACTGAATTGTCAAAGGTTATCTGGTAGAGGCACACAAATTACATGCAATTAATGAAGCTATAGTAACTAAACAATTCAAAGTTATATTGAGAGCAAAACTAGACAATATATGAAGAAGACAGTATATGGGCACGAAAAACCTGAATTTCTTCGACATTTATGAGCGAAGGAATTTTTAATGAAGATATAAGCCGAAAAATTTGAGGCAAAAGTTTTGTGAAAATCCTGGCGTGCTTTATCACATTTAACGATATTTATAACATCGTCCCTCATATCACGATATCATTTATGACATCGTCCCTCAAGCGATAAAACTGTGTATAATGTGCTAGTTTTGGTTTGCGAAATACAAAAGAGTGCTGAATGACATATAGACAGAGCGAAATGTATAATCGTGCAAA